>BQKN01056936.1:0-41641 GCA_022839385.1 Asparagus kiusianus | reverse complement strand
AGTCGCCGGGGGGACTTCCGAAACACCGTCGGTTGAGGGCGCCGGCGGTGTTCCTGTTCCTGCGGGGATGTCGTCATCGTCTCCGCCGCCACATGGGCCTCCCTGTCGTGGTAAGTGCCGACTAAAAGAACTTGCTTTGACAAGTTTTCTGAAAACCCTAAATGGGTTCTTGATAACGAGGAAGATGACTCGTTCTAACTGGTTGAAAACGTGGGGTTGGGATATCCTTTGGGTCCCGATCCTCGCGTTCCAAATTTTTTAACACGAGATTCGACCCTCGCGTTTAAGAATTCTGGCGCGGGGCTCGACCCTCGCGTTGGAAATTTCTGACGCGGGGCTCGACCCTCGCGTTGGAAATTTGGACATGAGACTTTAACCCATTATGTTTTGGGTTCTATCTTTATGTCGATAGCTCATTAACATCTGCTTTCGATTGTGCAGTTCTTCTTCCAAATGTGCCACTTTCGCAAGAACATCATTTTGGGTATATTGGCGGTATTGATGCAAACGAAACTTTCAGTCTTCAAAACACAGTTCCGCTTTGTACTTTCGTTGACTCTGAGAGAACGGACCTGATTAGATCTCCTTGATGTTCGACTCTTAGAGTTTTGATCACTGATTTGGACATGGAGACCCCTGCTGGTCATGCCCAGTTTCCCAAACCGGCGTTCATATTCGGGGATCGCATATCCATCAATGATCACCTCGTACATGCAGAAGATTCGAAGCTATTGCGGAAAATTGATAATCGCTACTTCTTCCTTCCTAATATGAAGAGGATGTATCCCCTCTCCTACTTCTTGAATGCAAGCCGTCGTCGGAGTCTGACTTTTGACATAGTTAAGGAGAAGGAAAATGTGTCACTCGGATCTGGTCGACGGGCTCGTACACAAATCGGAGGGCAGCTCAAGAGATTGAGACCCGGTTTATTTGAGAAGAAGGAACTGGCTCAGGAGATGCCACGCCCAGCGAATATTTTCATTCGCCAGTTCCTTGCAACTCAGGGTGAATTTTCTACCCAAGCGTTCAGATCCCCTGGATGGGTTTGTTCCGGAGAAGGAGGTTGGTGGACCCGCATGATTGACTTCGTTCTTGAGGAGCTTAAGGAGTCACTCATTCAATCGGGTCTCACAATTCCCGTGTTAGCTACTCGACGGGGAGTTGTGCAGAGCTTCCATAATTTCTGCGCTATGTTAGAGAAATATAACTCGGACAGTTGCACATTTTTCACACCTGCAGGAGAGTTAGGTTTTGCTCTTCATGAGATGCAAGCGGTGTCAGGATTGCCACTTGGGAAAACACCCTACGAAGAGTTCATCCCTACTACCGAAGAGCTTTCTCAGTTGAGGTTGGCGCACCCAGAAATTTATACTACTTTCTGGGAGTTGATGTGCCACTTCCATATATGTGCTCAAATCTGTGGGACGCGTGGAGGAGGCATCATGCATACCACGTGGGCGGAATACCTCTTTCAGAATTTAAACCGGAAAGATGTAGCCGTGTCTCGTGTTGCAGCCATCTCTCCCAAAGAAGCCAAAGCTCGGATTAAGGCTTCTAATGCCATCTACAAAACAGAGCATGTAGAGGAGGATTTTGAGGCTGGTGTTGAGTTTGAAAGTTTCCACCACCAGGGTACAATTCCTATTTCTGACACGACTCTACTTGCAGGCTTCTTTATGGTTTGGTTGAAACGGTGCGTAGTGCCGTCGAGACCAATAGAAGCGATCCTGGCTGAGGTTGTATATCCAGCTGTTTTGCTGGCACATGGGAGACCCGTGAGCCTCCTCACTGCCATGGTCGGCTGCATTCAAAACGGCCTAAGGATGTTAACCTCTGATCTGCTCGGCGCCTCGATGGTTAAGGTTGCCAGGAAGAAAGCAGGGAAGAACCCCCAGCCACGCATACCAGTGCCGTATACGTACTTGGTGGCCTGGTTCGTGCTGCATTGCCCCTCCTTGATGACGGGAGTATCGGAGAGTGCTGATGCTTACATCCCCTTCATACAGAGATTAGAGTCGGCCACGTGGACTCATTCTTACATAGTCAGGGCTCAACAATCCTTATCTCGGGAGAATAATTACCGGATTTTCTGTTGTGCTCCTGATTTTAACGGAGCTGACGCGAAGGATGCCCGCTTCATGGACTTGCTTTTTGAGGGTTCGTCTTCTTTGGAAGAAGGCACATTTAACTGGCTTCTTATGATCAGGTTGGGCTACCTGGTCTTCCGCTTGCGGGAGAAGTGCTTTATTGAACCCTACGTGCCTTCTCGGTTCGCTAGGTAATTCGGATATGACCAGCTTTATGTTGGCAATCCCAACCCGGCATTGGCTCATATTGGGAATTTATATGAAGGAGCTCGTGCATGGTACTTCTTTTCCGCCGGGGGAACCCATGCGCAATTCACTCTACCCAATTCGCCGCCTGGCTGCTCCACTGTTGCCGATTTCCGCAGCTGGTATGAAGAAGTTTCCCAAGTCACGGGGTATGATATTTACACCTCCGGCATAAGTGAGATTCGGGAATTGTATCATTTGAGGAGTCGTTCTTCCAGCACCCGTTTGCCGGGGGTAGAAGAATATCTATCCTGCGAACAAGAAACATCTGGGGCTGTTGAAGCTCTTAGAAATTTATCTGCCATCGAGCCTCCTAAGGAAGAAACTCTTATGGAGATCGAAGAGGAAACACCGATTGCTGACTCTCCCGAAGAAAAACCAATTCCAAAAGTGCCTGCTTCTGAACCTCGTCTTCTGAGATCGGGTAAGAAGGCTCTTTCTGCTGCTGAGCAGGCCGAGTATGACAGGAGAATGCGTAAACGGCTGCCTGTCGTAGCCAAAAATTCAAAGAAGACCAAGCTGATGGGAGACGCGATACGATCAGCGCATGCTGCATCTCCTGAAAATAGAGAGGATATTACGCTTCCCACCGCTCCTCCAAGTCTTGAAGCAACAATCGGTGAGCAGGAAGAGGATATCTTAGGCTCCACGTCAGAAATGGTCAAGACATTCTTATCTGAAGCCCCGCACACCTCTACTCGCACTGATTATGCGGACTGTTTCGTTTATCCGACCGCCCCACCCCCAAGCTCTGAGACACTGAGGGAGCTCATCGAACAATTGGAACGTTGGATGCAAAGGACCATTGACGTTGTCAGTCTCGGGGACGTAAGTTACAAGGTTTTTAAACCTCATTTGCTGGAATGCTTGGCTAAGATCAAGCATCAGGGTGATAAAATATGGACCGAGAACTATCGTGAGAGCCTCATCATCTTGGAATATGAGCTGGAATTCCTCTCCATGCTGCAACGTGACGACATAGGCCCAGAAGTGGATCGGGCTCTTTCTGAGGCCAAGGCTTCGAAGGCACAACAGCAAGAGGTTCTTCAGAAGAGTTTATCCGAAACAGAACCTCGTCTTGCTCACCTGCGTGATGAACATGCCCAAGTACAGAGGGACATGGGCAACCTTGCTGTGGGTCTCCGGGATACTACAGCAGAGCTTGCTCGAGCTGGTGTTGAAGTCCCTCAGATAAACGCTCAGCTAGCTGATGGGGTGGAGATTTTAAGAGGATTCGCTGGTTATTGCGATGGACTCTTCAAATGCTATTGCGACGAGATTGTCGCTGCCGATAAACTTCGGCGAGAACTTGCAGAAGCAACGCCTAGTGAAGAGGAACTCAAGAGCAAGATAACTAAAGACATCAGAAAGGCTCGCGAGGAAAATATATTAGCGCTGAAATCTAAACTCAAGTCTTTCAGATTGATGAGCCCCGATGTTTAGGGTTTGCGCTATTTTTGGTGGAGGGATAAATTTGTATCATTTTCCTTTCAATTGTTTTCACTTTTGTATTTAGATTAACAATATTGAATGGAAATGATATCATTTTGGTTTTCATTATCTCTTTTGTTGAAGCATGATTCAAGACAATGAAAAACGTAGTGTCGACTCAATATGAAAATGAAATTCTCTTTATTACCGTTTATAAAACAATTCTAGAAAATTTCAATCGTCAGAGGTGTAGTGTTAACTTGACGAAATACAAAGTAGAGTTACACTATAAATAGGCAACCCCCAGCCTAATCTAGCGGGGGGATTAGGGGGCAACATGATTCACGGGAAATATCTTTTTAAGAATTTCCCATTGATTGGCATCATGAGCCTGTCTCCTTGTTGATTGATGAGGCGATATGCTCCGTTCGAATAAACTGAGTCTATTACGAAGGGCCCTTCCCATTTAGGATTGAACTTCCCTTTGGTTTTGTGTGTCATCACCATGGGTCGTCTGTTGGCCAAGACCAAATCGCCTTTTTTGAAAGTTCGTTCCTTAACCTTTTTATTGTAGGCTTTGGAAATCCGCGCTTGATAGAGTTCGATCTGCTGCTTAGCTTGAAGTCGTTTGTCGTCTAGGGCTTCAAGTTCTTGCAGGCGCCGTTGATGCTTTTCTTCTTCTGTTAGCCCCGTCACGATAGCGACTCTCAGAGAAGGAATCTGAATTTCTAGTGGTAATACGGCTTCGCAGCCATATACCAGCGAGAACGGTGTAGCTCTCGTAGGGGTCCTCACCGTTGTACGGTAAGCCCATAAACATTCGCCGAGTCTTTCATCCCAATCACGTCGACTCTTGGAAACGAATTTCTTGAGAAGTTTCACGATGGTTTTGTTGAAGGCTTCTGCAAGACCATTCGTCGGCGGGTAATATGCCGTAGATGCAACGCTCTGGATTCTGAATTTGTCACAAAATCTCTGGAATCCAAAACTGACAAATTGTGTCCCATTGTCATGAACTATCCGCTTCGGGACTCCGAAACGGTAGACAACATGGTGTTTGACGAATTTAATTACGTTGGAAGTTTTGACTTCTTTCAACGGGATTGCCTCCGCCCATTTGGAGAAATAGTCAGTTACCGCTAGGATGAATCGATGTCCTTTAGACGTCGGAGGGGAAATTGGTCCCACGATATCCATTCCCCACTCTTCGAATGGCCAAGACGCAGATGTGGGATGTAAGTTCCCAGGTGCTTGGTGGATAAAATCCCCATGAATTTGGCACGCGTGACAACGTTTAGCGTAGTCAATCGCGTCTGAAAACATCTTCGGCCAATAATAGCCGATTCGCCGGAGGCGATCTCCTAGTTTAGCTCCGAGCTGATGAGCTCCGCATATTCCGTCGTGGGCTTCTTTAAGAGCTTCCCTTGCTTCCTTTCGAGAAAGACATCGAAGCAAAACCCCGTCATGGGATTTACGATACAGAGTCTGAGTGACTGCATCGTAATAGAATCGGAGGGCCTTTCGTTTGATGCCGGCCGCTTCCTTAGGGTCATTGGGTAAAATTCCGTATAGGACATAGTCAACATATGGAAATCGCCAATCTCTAGACTCGAATTCTATGGAGGTTGTACAGACCTCCTCCGCCAATGTCTTGTCTGAGCTTTCCTCCTTAGGAATCTTGGAGGAGTATAGTTCACGCCCTGCGACAGGGATCGTCGTTTCGGCACCAGGCGGTAATGCCAGCGAAGTTGCCAATGAAGCCAAAGCATCTGCGTAAGCGTTCTGGGCTCTTGGAATGTATTCGATAAAGAATCCCTCGAACTGATCAGCTTGCCTCAGCACTACGAAGTAGTATGGGATTAAGTCCTCATGACGTACTTCGTACTCCCCTCAGACTTGATTTACAATGAGTTGAGAATCGCCAAAGGCCTCCAGGTGCCGAATGTTGAGTTCTTCGGCAAGCCGCATCCCTAGTAATAATGCGTTATACTCAGCTACATTGTTGGTACACGGTTCGATTAAGGAAAATCCTCTTGGGATTACGTGGCCGTTAGGCGATACGAGCACCACTCCTACTCCCGCAGTAATCGCTCCGTGAGGGTTTGCTCTAGACGCGCCGTCGAAGAATAGTTTCCACACTTGTGTAGATTCTTGAGCAACACAAGCTTCGGCGACTTCGTCGGGCAATTCTTCATACAACTTAGATGTCCCTGGTACCGGGTGATCGGCCAAGAAATCTGCCAATGCTTGACCCTTGACTGTCTTTTGGGGCATAAATTGCATGTCGTATTGTGACAAAAGGATGGCCCATTTTGCAAGCCGGCAATTCAGAGACGATGGTTTCGTCATCAGGACTCTCAAAGGATTCACCTTAGAGATGACATGAATTGTCTGTCCACCTAGGTAATGTCGCATCTTTTGAATCGCGAATACCAAAGCGAGACATTCTTTCTCGACCGGATTGTACCGGTGTTCGGCTCCCATCATAGTCCTGCTCAGATAATAGATGGCTTGTTCTTGGCCTTGGTCATCGTTTTGGGCCAGCAGCGCTCCCAGCGAATGATCCATAGCCCTCACATATAGTAGGAATGGTTTTCCTGATATAGGAGCCACGAGAACCGGTGGCTGGGTGAGATACTTCTTGATCTCTTCGAATGCTTTTTGACATTCCCCATCCCACACGAAGGATACTCCTTTCTTCATGAGTTTCGAGAAAGGTTGGCAGCGCCCCGAAAGGTTAGATATGAACCTCCGGATGTAGGCTAGTCTACCTTGCAAACCTCGGAGTTCTTTGAGGTTCTTCGGCGGTGGCATGTCTTGAATGGCGCGCACCTTTTCTGGATCCAGAGAAATCCCCTTGGATGTGACAATAAATCCCAGGAATTTTCCACTTGATACTCCGAGAAATGATTTTGTTGGGTTCATCTTCAGCTGATGTGTCCGCATGATATCGAACATTGTCTTCAGGTCTGCAAGATGATCTTCTTTACATTGGCTTTTCACAGCTATGTCATCAACGTAGCACTCTATCTTCTTACGCAGATGTTCGTGGAAGATAGTGTTCATCGCACGTTGATAAGTCGCGCCTGCATTTTTCAGGCCGAAGGGCATCACTGTATAGCAATACACCCCCAGCGGTGTTCTGAATGCGGTATGCTTCTCGTCGTCTGGGTGCATCTTGATCTGATTATACCCGGAGAATCCATCCATGAAAGACATTCTTTCGTATCCGCAGGTGTTGTCGATCATAACATCCGTAATAGGAAACGGAAATTCATCTTTTGGACAAGCTGCGTTAAGGTCATGAAAATCAATGCATATACGGACCTTACCGTTTTTCTTGGGAACTGGAACAATGTTAGCTACCCAGTCTGGGTGTTGTTCTTTCCTGACAAAGCCCGAGTCAATGAGCTTCTTCACTTCGGACTCAATTGCTTCCATGATCTCGGGACGAAACCGGCGTTGTTGTTGTTTAACGGGCTTGGCATCCGGATCAATGTTAAGACAGTGCACGGCCACTTTTGGGTCAAGACCAGGCATGTCTTCATAATTCCAAGCAAAGACATCTATATATTCTCGGATGAGAGATATAAGGTCTTCTTTCTCGGAAGATGATAAATCTTCGGCTATGAAAATGGGCTTGGAATCATGTTCGTCTCCCATGTTAACCTGGACCACTTTATCTTCAGTGGGTGGTTCGCGTTGTTCGAATCGCATATCCCACAAAATGTTAAGACGTTTGATCCAGGGGTCATTGGTCGATTCCATTAACCCTTCATCATTCCCTGCGTCTTTATCCGGGTGATCGATTGAAACCATATTCACGGTCAGATTTCTAAAGAAAGGTCTGATACTGACATCGGACTCATATGCAGGTGTTCCAGATGAGCGATCCTGACGCAGATAATTACTTATTTCATTTTCCGAGACAGCGGGAGGTGTGACAAATCCTAAACCCCTTCTAGTCTTTTGATAGTAATCTGGGGGTTTTCCTTCGGGGGTTAGGGACATTCGGATTGGCGTTCGCCTTCCCTTCCCGAAGTTTAGACCTTGCTTTTCGTTAAAGTCATACCCCATTTGTTTCATTAGTCGAAGGGAGTTAGGTTCGTGATAATGGAATTGAGGAACTCCATCGTCTTCCTCCGAGCTTCCTCGTTTGAGTTGTATCGGTTTGACTTTTCCGAAACAGATCGGCTTCCGCCCTTTCCTTTTGGATGGGACTTTAAAGAAAGCCTTCTGTGCGTCCTCTATTTCTTCGTCTGAAATAAAAGACGACTTGATCGGCAATGTGAGTGATGCTTCTGTGCACAGTACGTGCCATGGGTTGGTACCTGCACTAGAATTATTCTCTATTTGTTTATTGTTAAGAGAGACATCAGACAAGTACGCTAAAATGAAATCTTCATTAATGCACCACTCGCCCCTACTCGGTACATCATTATTACTTTCATCCTGACCCATTACATCAAAGTTTAATTCCCAAGGACAGTCTTCGTCAGGATCTGGCTCGATGTCAGCTTCGTTACCGCTGTCTACATCTTCTTTCTCCTGGGACTCCAGATAGAAGACGGAGTCGGTGTGGAAATTTTCTACTCCTCGGAAGGGGTATTTTTCTGCGATTAAGGTTCGAACTTCGCCCTTGTCATTGACGTACTTCATAACCTGGTGCAGGGTGGATGGGACAATGTGGTTTGCATGTATCCATGGTCGTCCTAGCAAAAGATTGTAAGACGTGTCCGCATCTATGATGTAGCAAGCTACCTCAGACTTGAGATCTCCGATCTGGCACCTGAGCTTGATCTTTCCCAGGGGTCGGGTACTGTTTGCATTGAACCCGAAGATAGTAGTCTGAGTAGTGTGCAGTCGGTGCATAGGAATCCCTAATACATGCATGACCCTGTAGGGCATGATGCTGAGTGCGGAGCCCGGGTCAACCTGAACACGACTGATTTCCGAAGATCCAATATACCCTGTGTAGTACAGTGGTCGGTCATGTTCGTGTTTGACCTGCATGTCTTCTTGTGTGAATGATATGCATGGTAGACTTCTTGCCGCCTGCAGGCATTGCAGACATGTTTGATCATCAGAAGCCTCGGGAATCGGAGTGACTTGTGTAATAAAGCTCTCCGTATTCTTTAAAGCTTCGATCAGAGCTTCCTTGGTAGTTTTAGATAACTTTAAGAGCTCGTATAAAGTGATTCTGGCCGGTATGTTGGCCAATTGTGCCATGACGTTGAATTGAAAGGGAGCACTCGACTCCCCGAGTTCCTGGTGAAGATTTTTATTGAACCGGAGCTCTTTTTGTTTGCCTTTGTCGATCGGCTTCTTCGGCACAGAACCCCTAGCGTCTTGGGGCTGTTCTTCCACCTCTTGAGCATTCTGGCCGTAATCCCTCAAGTAGGCTTTTCCTGACCGAGTGCCAGGGTTGTCTCCTGGATATGCTGCCAGGACAATTCTCTCCTCTTCTGAATCAGTAAGAGGTTTGAGGTGGTCATCGTTTTCGGTAATGGAGGGGCTAATCATGTTGGAAGATTTAGCCTTGCCTCCCTTCTTTCTGGACGAGGTGTTCGTCCACTGTTGATCTCCAAGCAAGTCAGGGTGGACCCACATGATTTCCCCTTTTGGGGTGGTGAGGGGTACCAACCCCCTGTCCTTCTGACTATGCAAGTCAGCATTCTTTAGGTGCATTTCTCCCTTGCGGATGGATACAACACCGTTCGCAGTTACCACCGGGGGAAAGTCACCAAATTGGACCGCTATCATATTAGTGGATACGGTCTTCTGCTCTGGCTTCAAGGTGAGCACATTAGCGTTTACCAAATTCTGCAAGATGTCTTTGAAGACATAGCACTTTTTGGTAGGGTGCCCCAGAAATCTGTGGTAACGACAATAGTTGGGGTCGTCCACTTTCCCTGCTTCATCTGGCTTCCTGATTTCAGGCAACTGGAGTTTGTTGTTCTTTCGAAGCAATTAGAATAAGGTATCCACATGCTCCTCTTTGAATGAGTATTGTTTGGGCGCTCTTTGCTGATTTGGCGTTTTGCATTGCTTGGTAGGTGGTGGCACTCACGTGTAGTCAGCTGCTAGAGTCTCCTTCCCCTTAGACCGCTGGGCATTGTTCTGATTACATTGCTGTTGTTGTTGCGGTTTGGGTTGCGGCACTTCTTCAACTTTGACACGCGCCACTATCTCCTCTGCTTGTTCTCCTTGCGAAACTAGTTGTCTCCAGGAGCGACACTCTGCTACTCCCATCTGAGCAAGGAGTTGGGTCTGCAGGTTGTGCCTGCATGTTTCAACCAGAGTTGATTGAGTCATACCTGAGGGACATCGCAATGCCATGCTACGGAATCTTTCCACGTAGGCTTTGATGGACTCTCCCTTCCTTTGCTTGGTGGCGAGGAGAGTTGGGACTGAAACCTCTGTGTCGTCCTCAAAGAACCTGGCCAAGAATAGCCTTTCCAGGTCTACCCATTTCTGGATAGATCCTGTAGGCAGTTTCATAAACCATTCAAAGGCAACTCCTTTTAGTGTGCCAATGAATAAGCGGGTCAAGATGGCGTCATTTGCTACCACGTCTCTAGTTTGGGATTTGAAGTAGTAAATGTGCTGATTTGGCGATCCCGTACCGTCGAACGGTTGCAAGGTTGGAGCCTTAAATTTTGGCGGGTAGGGAGCTGTATCCCATTCCGCAAGATAAGGTCGAACCACTCCTTCTTCGCGGAGCTCGCTCCTGTTAGCAATTGCATTAAGACGAGCTTCTAACTCATCCACTTTGGTGGACTGAGGGTGCAGTTCTTTTTCCATCTCCTTCTCACCTTCGGAAGAGGATTCAAGATTGTGAGTCTCACGATCTGAATGTTCGTGCGCTTTCTGCTTTCCCTTTGAAGTTGTCTTCCGGGAAGACTCAGGTTTGTGGCCTTTTTCGGCGAGGAGCTGGGCCAACATATCCTTTAATTGGAGAAGTGTCTCCTGTTGCGCCTGGAGCATGACATGGTGCTCGTTCACCTTTTTGGCTATATCCTCGGGGCTTTCTGTCATGTAGGCAGAAACTCCTTGTGCTCCGGCAGAGCTTGAAGATTGAGACTCGGCTATTGCCGAGTGTTCATCACTTATTGTAATGCCTTTGGCTAACTTTTGATAGTTAACCGGGCGAATAGCTCCTGTCCGAGTCCGAGTATTCCGATATACTCCTTCGAATTGGTCACAAATTTCCCTAACAGTTGGGGAATGACTTCTTTGCGACTCGTCGGAATCAGAATGCGAAGCTTTCCCTCGGCCGATCATGTTGATAGTGACCTGAGGGTACTCAGATTTCTTTTTGTGTCGGCGTTGTCGTTTGGCAGGCCTAACGACATTTGTTAACCTTTCAAACACAGATTGCCGAGGCGAGGATGTGCAGCAATGGCACTCCGAAAGAACCGCCGAAATAAGTCTCTCACATTGGCATGAGTGAGTTGCTTGCGTTGTTGGTTTTCCTCTTGATAATAATTCCCGCAGATCAGGAACTTGGGAGGAACTTTTCCCCGGGCTTGGAAGTGGAGATGGAACCCCCTGCCCTTGGGTAGGTGAGACTAGTTCTTGTCGAACGTGGATTTTGAAACCACGCTGATCTTTCTGAACCTGGCGGACCTCTTGAAGATCGCGTTCTCGAAGAACAGCACCAGAGTGGCGTTCTTGAAGATTAACGCGAGGGTCGCGTTGGGATTTGTAAACGTTAGGCCGAGGCCTACGTTTAAATGATGAAACAGACCCGCGAGGGTCCTGTTTTGTTTGAACGCGCCCCTGGGGATCGCGTTTAATTGGTGAAACAGACCCGCGAGGGTCGTGTTTTGATTGAACGCTTCCCTGGGGGTTGCGTTTAATTGGTGAAACAGACCCGCGAGGGTCGTGTTTTAATTGAACGCTTCCCTGAGGGTCGCGTTTGACAGCTTCCTTCTGAGGGCTGCGTTTTGAGGAGACAACGCGCCACTCAGGGTTGCGTTTCAGCTGAATTAGCCGAGGCTCATAATTGGGCTCATTGCCACGAAGCGAGCATTCTGTTTTGGGAACGCTAAGTTCGGCTGAAGCTTCAGGAACGCGATCTTCGCGTTGAGCCAACATTTGGCTCTCACGTAAGTGTGCTCGTCGTATGGATCTTCTCCGTCGGCGAGCGGCGTTCTTCTTGGCTTGTTTTAAAGCCTTAGCAGCAGCGTCGTTGACGCTCATGGAACTCGTTTCTTCCAGAGGCCGTTTGTGGCCTGAAGCACGCCTCGCTGACGCGGATGTGGGATCTTCCGCCAACAGAGCCAGTTTGAGTTCCTGACCGAAGGAGAGGGCTTTCTTCGACACTTCAACAACAGAATCGATCTCCTTAGAGATCATGCGGACACCATGCCTAGCCTTAGGGCTAAGCGATCCAGAGGACAAGGCCTCCTCGTATTTCGCTTGATCAAACTCTACGACGAGAGTTTCTATAGTCGTTCCCATGAGGTGGACGTCGGACTGCGCTACCACTTCTTCATCGGAAAAGCTAGTCCCCAGCGGAGTCGCCATCTTTTGTATGTAGGAAAAATTGCAAGGAAGAGAATAAAAGAAATTTGATTTCGATTCCTTTAAATCTCGATTACAACATGATTACAAAAGAGAAGAAAACAAATTGGGTTTTCTCCTTTGTTTAAAACTGGGTTCTTCTTGGTAGCGATGGAATGCCTCCTTCGATTGCTCGCGTCGAATTTGCTCTCCGTTGACGATCCGACCGTCTCTTATCTCGTGGGAAAAAATGAACTTCTGTAGGAAGTTTTATATGTAATTCTCGGATGAGTTTAAGAACTCTTGAATGAGTTTAAACTCTGTAGATAGAGTTGTTAGAACCGAAAATTCGGTTAATGATCAAGCTGTTATCTGTTGTCGAAGAATCCTCTCAGATTTGATCTTCTGAGATTAATTCAAAAATCTTATCTTGAAAGATTTAGTTGCTGCTGCTGTTGAATCACCGAACCTGAGTGGTTGAGATCCTCCAGAATTCACCTCCGCTGCTAACTCCTGTTTAGATTCTGAGAAATCTAATCTCCAGAATCCAACCAGTCCGCCCTTAACTCAGTTGAGTTTGTTGAGTTTATATAGGAGGATAAGAGGTGTAACTGCCCTCTAAATCCGCTCCTACGTGGGCGTGATTCCCTCGGATCGTGGGAAACAGTTCTGAAACCGTTCGACTTGTGTTTGAACAAGTCAAACGCCCAATTTGGCGTTCAGAACCCAACTTCGTGTCTTAGGATTGAGACGCGAGGTTGGGTGTTAGCTGAACATTGATAAACGCGAGGGTCGCTCACGTTTTGGCTTGTCGCCTACTTGGTGACGCGGGGGTCGGTGTGGGTTGAACTCCCACGAACGCGAGGGTCGCTCACGTTAATTTGTGACTTGGAAACGCGGGGGTCGCCTGCTGTTCCATATTTGTGACGCGGAGATGACTTTCGTGTTTTAGAAGGAGCTAATTGATTTGTAACTTCTTCTGTAAGGCGTTGCAAAGACCGTTGTTCTGTAATCCTCGCTTTAGCTGTTGTGGAGTGTGAAAGTCGTCAAATTGTAACCTTCACTGTAGATTGTGAAGACTGCTGAATAGAGTTTCCATCAGTTGTCGGAAGTGTCATCGAATTGTAACTCTTCTCGATCTACGTGAAAAGGCCTCCATTCGCAGTTTCTTCGTTTATCGACCCGAAAACTATTTGATTGTAGCTTTCGTTGTAGGAGCTTAGACGGGAATCAACATCCATGGTGTCTTCTAGACGAATATTCGCCCACAGCTCTCTATCAAGCAATTCACCAACTAAGTCTAACATTTTATTTCTAAAATCATTACACTGCTCATCAGCAACTCTATTAATCATGCTGTTGTCGCAGCCATCAAGATCAATCATCTCAGAAATGAGGTCGCGTTTGTGGTGATCGTGGAAGTCGTTTGATTGTGACTTCCGTTATCGAGGCTTGTTTTAATCAGCTACCCATTGTGATTTTTAGACAGCCTACAATACCTCTAACAGTTAAACCCCTCAATAAACTTGTTAATCCTTTTTTAATAAGAATAGCAAGTTCTTATTATAAAATCCCCAACGGTGTAAATTTTTTCCAGAAGTACCCTTAAGAATAATAAGGAAAATTTTACTCTATGAAAAAATTCATGCTCTAGCATCTCTCGGGTAATTTCATTATTTTAAGTTAGAACAGACACACGGAATAATGGAAAACCCATATCATTTTCTTTTATATAAATATAAATCAAAAGGAAATGATACAAAATAGTCTTGTTCTTATTAAAAGAATATTACAAAGTTAGGATTCACTCGCTCATCAATTCAAAAGAAGTGAGTTGAGCATTGACTTCAGATAGCTTCTCCTCATGATTAGCCTGCACTATGGCCTCAGCCTTCTCCCGCAGTTCACCTTCGGTGGGCACGATGATGGCAGCTATCTCCTTCTTGGCTCGCTCTAGGGCCTGAGCCTCATTGTGATAATTCAAAAGAGTGTCCGCATTCTTAATGGTAAGGGTATTAATGATGGCTTCTTCACGAGAGAGTTCGGCCTGCAATCGTGGCACTTCAGCTTTAGCTTTAACGAGCTTTGTACGAATGAAGCCCAAAGAAGTATTTGAGAGCTTCAACTCCTCTTGCCTCTGGGCACTTTGCTCCCGTAGGTGTGCAACCTGACGCTCTCTCTCGACCAGACCCCGCTCCATCACCTCACGACGAGCCACTTCTTCAACCTGAAGGTCAGCAAAAGTAGACACAATTTGCTTCTGAATATCCATACGACTCAGGGCCTCGAAGTGCTATAGTTATGCTTCCAAATGAGAAATAGCCTCTGAACAACGCTCAAAACATTGAGCGTCACCTACACTCTTAACTTCATTCAAGCCCACCTCTAGAAGAGGCCTGAAGAAGCCAAAAGTGTCCCGACCAGCCATTATAACTTCATTCACCTTCTTCGTGAGACTATTCAAGTACCCCAAAGAAATATGGAGGAAGCCATGTGTATCTATGGGGCTTGAAACAGTAATCAGAGATGGTCCCTTAGCCCCTGAGATAGGCGTGTCAAGGCGAGAGCTAGAAGGTAACCTAGGCATAGAAGTTGCAGAAGCAGCAGAAACATCCAAGTGCGAAGGGGTTGATATCAAAGTCATCATGGTCCCCGCCTGAGATGGATCCGGCACACTGACGATCCCTGTTAGTGCAAGTGAAATCATCATCAGTGTTGCCGGCGGGGTCATTGCCAAGCTCGACTGGGGTTGTTCTTGCTGAGGAGTCGCCACGTGTATAAATGGCTACTCAGCAAGAGGAGTTTCAGCAACGGTCTTGAGGGGGGTGAACTTGCATTCAAAAACAGTCAGAACACGGAAGGGAGACGCAGAGAAATTCAAAATAAACTAGCCTTACCGGTGATAGAAAAAGGCACAAGAGCGGATGCTTTATCTGATGTGGTCTTGGGGACGTCATAAAAAATGGTGATATCGCCTATAGAATCATGTTCTTCGCTCCCATCTTCACCACCTATGTCAATCTCAGCGCCTTCATCCCTATCCTCTGTGGAGGAAACTTCATAATCTACCTTTTCCTTGTCATCATGCTCATAGGAACTAATGGCCGTAGCTGGTCTAACCAAGAGCCCTGTTGTCGGGCTAAGCCTTGACTCACCAACTTGTTGTATTAATATAGAAGGAGAGGGAGAGTGTTGCTCCTCGTGCTCCCTTGGTGCTGATACTAGAGCTTGGGGAAAGCCCACTACCGGCCTCGATTCAGCATCCGCAGCCATCGATTCTTCTTCTTTCTCTTCAGGAGGATGATAAGAAGAAGCTTCACTGGACAAAGCAGGGCCACTTGAACAAAGCCCAGACCTATGTGGAAGTCTCACAATTGAAGGCTCTTGATGTTCTTCTTCTTCCAGAACCTTGAAAGCATCGGCCATCAATTTTAGCTTCCGCTGGCCTTTAGTAGGAAGGGACTCAGCCATCAGCTTTCGATGAGTCTGTTTCTCATATTGGCCAACCTCTTCTGTCGTTAGAGCTCTTTTCTTAGTAGACCTTGTTGTAGGAGTGTCAGCCACTCGGGGTTCTTCCACCTGAATAGGCTCAGCTGCTTGTTCCTTCTCTGGTTCAGCAGACGGGTTCTCAAAAGACAAGTACTCGTCAATCCCTCTCAGACGAGATGTCTTAGCCCCCTCCTCGAAGCATACATATGTTTGATCTCTTTCAGACAAGACGTATTCAAGTTGTATTCTAGATTCTGGGAGGTAGCGGAATACCAGTTGCAGAAACCTATAGAAGTATAAGAATTGGGTGTCTTGTGGGGAAGCTTGAAAACAGCCTTTGTACAACCGGCCACCGAATAGTACCAAGCACTGACTCCCTCATACAGATTAACCATGATTTCAAGCTGAGCTCGAGGATTCCTGACATATAGCTGGTCATGTCTAAATTGATGAGCAAATTTGTATGTGTTAGACCCTAGAGGGGGGGTGATTAGGGTCTTATGCTAATCTAATCCGATTAAAATGCCAATTAAAACTAATTAACAAGTTATCCTAGCAAGTATGAAATACAACAAGATACATAAGCTAGGATAAGCAATATGAACTAAGGGATATATCCTAGCAATGAGATATGCTATATGATATATGCAAGGATATAAAACTAACACAAGGGGTAAACAATTTAACTACAAATGTGATAGGGCAAAATAATCAACAAGCAATAAACAATGGCGATGTAAGATATGAACATGAAAACAAGTGCGCCAATACAATCACAAACAAAGGATATGTTTACGAGGTTCGGTCCCCACGACCTACGTCCCCGCTCCTCACCTCGAGGAGATACTCCACTATCACAACCCGGTTTGAAAGCCGGAACTTATACACACTCGGTTTACAAGTTCACCGAAAACTCTCACACAACAAACACTATGCAATCACACTCTACACCCACACAAGTGTTGGACCTAACCGTGTCTCCCTCAAGTGCTCGGTTACAACCTCTCCCTAGGTTCGTCAACCGACGCCACTCCTCTTGGAACGATCCCCGACTCTCACCACACACTCCTCACTAGTTGTACAAGTGTATTACAAAGTGATCTCACAATATAGCACAAATACAATAAATGATTGTTCTCTAATATGTATGAGAACTCTATGAAAGCTCACACTCAATTGTTACAACTCTCACCAACCCAACTATATTATGTATGACAATACAATAAGCTCATGTGGGTGTGTGTAAACAATGAGTGAAATCAAATCTAACTCAAATAGCAAACTAGCAATAAGAATATGAAAATCAATAATAAAATTGCTAGAGAAAAGAGTTAGAAAACTTCTCTAAAACACAAAGAAGATGATGAAGAAGATTGAGAAAGAATCCTTCAATCTGCAGTGAAGCTTCCTCCTTTGTAAACAAAAACCAAACTTAAACAACCAGTAAAACCATACTTAAACTCTTTTTAAAACCCTTGTTAAAAAACTTCTTAGCTTAGCTTGAAGGAGAACAGCAATAGGGTATTTATACCCACTTGAAATCTCAGCCAAAACCCCCAAGCAAAAGTCCAAACAGCCCCAGAAAAATCAGCTCAGAAATAGCCGTTAGGAACCAACGGATCTATTGGCGGTCGACCAAAAATATTCGCGGTCGACCGCGAAGAACGAAAAACACGAAGAACTGTTTTGGACAATCGTCGGTCGACCGGGGCGGTCGACCGATGGAAAATATCGAGCTCTCGGTCGACCGCATCGGTCGACCGACCAACTCTCTGCTGCATGCTGACGAAAGAACAAATGAGCGGTCGACCGGTGCGGTCGATCGAAGACTGACACAGCAGAAAACTGATATTAAAACAGATTTTTGAGACTTTTGAAAATATGTTAAAAATAACAAATGAAGTCCAAAAATAATGAAACTTTAGGAAATGTATATAAACATGAAAACAAACATGTTACAAAAAGAATTTTCCAAATTGCATTTCCCATTTGTGAAAAATCATCATTTTGCAAAATAGTCCAAAACACAAAAATGTAAACATGTGAATTTTGACATTTTGGCTAAACCATGTTTTGAAACTTTGCACAATGATTATATAGACTTAATAAAGTATGTATATGATTATTGTTAAGTCCAAAAACTAAGAATACAATATATTCACAAAATTGCATATTCTATGCAATAAATACCAAAACACAATAGTAAATATGAAACATGTGATTTCATATTTATAAACATGAAAACTCAAAACTATGTATGTATATATATAAAACTATATATATGCATAGAAATCAAAACTTGTGTATATATATATATATATATATATATATATATATATGAAGAAACCAATAAAATGTGTGTGTATATTATATTGAGCTTAGAGTATATAACACACATAATATAAAACCTAAACTAGATTACCCAAGCTATGATCTTGATCTTCAATAAAGCTTGACTTGGTACACATTGCGGATGAAGCTTGAACTTGATCTTTAACTTGAATTGTATAAGCTTCACCGACATTCCGCCAACCTCCTTTGGATATGATCGTTGAAGCTCTATTCTATCCATCCTCCAACTACGTTGTTTGTCTATAATAAATATGAAAACACAAACACTAGATAAATAACATTAAAAATAAATTGTTTGTTAAACATCATCAAAACAAGAAGGTCAATAGTATGGCTGATAGGGCTCAATGAAGCACTAGACACCCAACCTGAAAATCAAGTAGCCTGGCCTTATATTGAGGAGCTAACGGAAAATACCCCCACTTAACTAAGTGAATCCGTTAGGGCCTGCTGTGTCGTAAAATGTTACTCCATATACCCCACATTCCAGATCGGGGAAGCAATGGAAAATGTGATAATGAGTGTCCCTTGTCAATATCTGACAGATTCTGACCATATAAGTCCCCTCCTAGTTTGTAGATTCCAGTCGTTGTATAAGTGGGATGAATGAGTCGTCTCGAGAAGAAGTCATACTCATCAGTGAGGGACAATGAGACACACACCATGCCATTAAATAAGTGTATGGCATTGGCACTCGAGGGTTGGAAGTCTTAAAAATTTGCCCTCCTTAGACTCTACCTCTGTGACTTGGACAAAATCCAAAGCCAACTCCCTCAGCCGACTCTACAGACAGCATACCATGGCTGAAAGGAGATTCAATGACTTCTCATGAGCCAAAAGAACTGTGGGATAAATCACCTCTACAACCAGGGCATCAATCGACCTAGTAGGGATGATGCACCGCTTCAACCATAACATTAAGAATCCTACCAACAACGCAATGTCAGAGATGGGGATCTAAGCTTGATAATGAAAGCTCTTGAACTCCGTGTAAGAAGGAAACATATCCTCTCTAGCCTCATTTGTGTAGTGCGAGGTGGAAGCGTCAATCCGGGCCTGGATCTCCTCCGGAGTACTGGCAGCTAATCTAGTCACTTGGGCTTCTTTCTTCGTCAGATTTTGAAACAAGTACTCCACCCAAGAGACTTGTTTCACACCACCCCCTCTTGCCTCTATTTGTTAAGTATAGATATAGAAGTGGCACATGACTTCCCAAAGGGTGGAGTGGACTTCAAGGCTGGTCTTCCTCAGAATCTTCAGTTCTATTGAGCTGGGAATGTATTCTTCATAAGGTAAATCCCCAAAAGGTAAACCCGAGATGTCATATATCTCATGGAGAGTGAAACCCAATTCCCGAATCGGTGTAAAGAAAGTATAGGTCTCGGGATTGTATCGCTCCAAGATGAAGAAAAAATGGTAGTGACTTTGGGCAATCCCATACTTGGTGGCCATCACCGGAGTCTTCGGGCCAGCTCGAGTGAGAGGAGCATCCAATTCCTCCAAAACAAATTTGGTCATATGGGTCCACCATCTCGTCACTGAAGAATGAACCCAATCGGGGGATCTAAACACTAGAGTAGGGAATTCCCCTTTTGCAGCCATGAATCTTCTGACAAAGGTGTTAGATGGGCTGGCCACCTCACCAACTGGGTATTTTTTAGTAAACAAGTCTGGTCTCAAAGCCGTCACTTGCCTATTTTAGCCTACTGTACGAACACCCTAGAACGTTAAAGTTCCAATAACAACTTCATCTTGTTCTTTGACAAGATCCCAATCCATATGATGGGGATTGAAGCACATTGGAAATATGACATTGGGAACATCCTCTCCATATTAGGTAGAAAGAGATGGCGATCTCCAACCTTCCTTAGCCATTTATAGTCCTCGACATAAGTGACTCCTGCTTCAAAATTAATAAAGTCTCCAAAGAGAAAGGCCGTTTTAACGAATGACTTCCTACTCAAGCTCTCGAACCTGGCATTCGTGACCAATGTTCGCAGAGTTCCAGAAGAAGCCTGAGTGATCGCCTCGACACGTTCCTTATCAGTCATACGAAAGACGGGAAGCTCCTGGTGTAGATTAAAAATCATATTAACATCCATACCACCCTAATTACCGAAATGATGGTGGAAAGGGAGAGGTTCATTGGCGTAACACACTGCAAATGAAGAAAGCAACCAGTCAGTGCAGAAGCAGGATTAAAAAGACTCAATTCAAACGTAGAAGTTGAATGTTGCGTTGGCAAATTCAAATGCAGACGTCGAATCCTACGATATCTAAGTGAAATGCAGAAGTCAAAATCCGCGTTAGCAAACTTAAATGCAGAAGTCAACATCTGCGTTAGCAAACTTCAACGCATAAGTCAACATCTACGTTAGCAAACTTAAACGCAGAAGTCAATATCTACGTTAAGCAAACTTCAATACAGAACTCTAACGCAGAAGTTAAAATCTGCGTTAGTGAATTCAAACGCGGAAGTTGAATCCTGCGATTAGCGAATTCAAAACGTGAAAGTTGAATCCCGCGTTGACGAACACGAACGCAGAAGTTGAATTCCGTGTTTCGAATTCCAAACGACAAAATCTTAATCCCGCGTTACATTATCATAACGAGTTTTCTTGTTGATTCAAAAGTTCAGAACTTGCCGTAGCAAGTTTTACGGTCACGAAGATCGCACTTACCACCGACCAAAGGAAATTGAGGTGGCAACACGCCTACCTGAGTCACAGCAGCATCGGTCGACAAAGTCAGCGACGAGCTCCGAGCCGTAGTAACAGCGGGCTTGATGTGTCGGGAGATGGTTTTCTTCCAAGGTGCCATTGATATTGCTTGAGAAAGAAGATGAACAGGGTTCACCGGAGTTTAAAACGAAAATCTTTCGTTGAAATATTTCGGAGAAGAAAGAGAAAGAGTCAAATGACTCTGGATTTGATCCTAGTGGTCTATTTATAGACAGATGTGAGCTGTCAAATCAGGATGAGATTCTAGGCTAGAATCCTACCAAACACGACCTCTGCATTTGTGTTAAAGTTGGTTGAACTTCTGAATGCAGAGTTTAATCTTGCGTCTTAATGCTCAAGCACAAAGTCCGCTGGTGCGTTTTAACGGCACAAAATGAACATTTTGACGACCAAGGCTATGACATAGCTTCAAATAAATAAAAGAGAAACTAACATTAGCCATCGAGGTGACGAAAGCCGAGAAGAAACTAGCCTATAATAAGAAACTATGCAGCCTCTTGGATGACTACAGGCAGGTTATAATTAATGATGCTGAAACTATCAAGCACAATCTGTCACGCAACTCATCCTTCTAATTAACTTAACATTCCAACCAAGATTAACAAAGTCAAAAGGTACTCAACTTCCTTGAAGAAGACCTCGTTGAAAATTTTGTAGCTGTTGTTTCTATGGTGGCTTCACTATCATCGGCTCTCTTATTAGTTAACTCCTGTGGTTGCGCGTTGGGTGTTCATCAATGCCTACAAGAATCTTCTGACTGGTGTTGTTGACATTGAATACACCTCCATATAAGTTGAAGGAGTATCTCAAGGATCCAAACAAATTTGTTGTCACTATCGCTCTCGTTGCATTGACCGCGATGACTTGGTCTTTAGCTTGTTTGACTAGGTTCATTGTCATAATGGTACAAAAGTTATCTTATTTGGTTTAACAACGATGACTTGGGCTTTAGCTTGTTTGGCTAAGTTCATTGTCATCAATGCATAAATGTTATCTTGTTTGGTTTAAGTAATCATAATTGCAACATTCCGATAACTAGATTCGCGAGGTCTTCGAATTAGACGGAGTGAACAATCATTCAACAAACTTTGGGATCCAAAGTATTCTAAAAATTCGTCCCAGTCAACTGCGAACTTTTAAAAACTTTGGAAGGGGTTCTGTAGGCTGTCTAAAAGTCATAACAGATAGCTGATCCCTATCAAACTTCAATCAACATCTCGATAATGGAAGTCACAATCAGACGACTTTCATGTCAACAAATAAAAGCTGCTATTAGAGGATTCTCACGTAGATTAAGAAAGGTTACAATTTGACAACCTTCACGATGACTGATGAAAGCTCTGATTTAATAGCATTCACAATAAACCGTAAGAGTTACAATCTGATGGCTCTCACACCCCAAATGGCTAAGGCAAAGATTACGAAAAAATGGTCCTTGTAGACACTTCAATAGAAGAAGTTACAAATCAACAACTACTTCTAAGAAACATGGAGTTCATTCTCGTGTTCATGATTTCTGAACAAAGGCGACCCCTGCATTCGTTCTTATTTTTTGGTAGAAGCCGAACTCCACATCTCAGTTCTGAGACGTAGAGTTGAGGCCCAGAACGCTAAACTGGGTGTTTTTTACTCATTCAACATGAGTCGAACGGTTCCAGAACCGTTATTTCCACGATCTAAGGGAATCTCACCCACTTGGGAGCAGATTAAGGGATAAGTTATAACCTCTTATCCCCTTATAAATAATCAAACTCGTGAACAGAGTTAAGGGCTGAAAAATCGAGATCTTGGATCGGCTCTTAGGTTCAGAGATTGAATTTTTTGGAATCATCTAAAGGATCGGCTTTTTGGCAGAAAGATCGTTCCTGGAGAATCATTCTGAGATCTGGAGGCTTTCACCAGCAATAGAGAGTTTTAGCACTTGGCTATTAACCGAATTTTCGGTTCAAAATTCACAGAGCTTAAACTCATCCTAAGTTCATAAACTCGTTAAGAGTTCTCTTCAAACTTGCCATGCAAGTTAATTGTTCCAACGAGTTGTGCGGATCGTTAACAGAGAGCAAAGTCAACGCGAGCATTTGAGGGAGGTACTCCATCACCACCGTGAAGAACCCAGAATTAAACAAAGGAGAGAATTCATATCAATTCTCTTCTCTTTTGTAATCCGGAAATTCAAATTATAATTGAGGTCGAGAGAGTTGTTAACATTCTTTTTCTAAGCAGTTAGAGGGAATAAAATCAAATTCAATTCTTTCATTTTCTCATTGCAAATTTTCCAACAAACAATGTCAAACCTCCTAGAGAGCATCCTCATCTGGGATTGCATCACCGTGGAGTGGAACCCCACCAGAAGAGCTCTCCGATCAACAGGATCAGATATCGTCAGAGATTGGAGAGATGATCGGAAAAAAAAATTCTAAGTTCTCTGAAGGGAATTTGAAAAGGTAGATATCGTCAGTTGACTTTACAATTGCTGGGATCTGAACTGTCGGATCATATTCCGGCCAATGGCCAAGATTTATTTTTAGAATTCGAAGTGCCATCTCACGGATCGAGGCATAGCCTACTCACATTGAGTAGCCCGTAATCTGCCAAGAAAAGTGGAGCTGCGATAGTAAAAAAGAATGTACAAGTGATGTCAGCCACGTCAATTTGAAGGGACTTTTCAAGTGTCACATTTAAAGCACCCATGTCCGTCCAAAGCAATTCTTATTTCACTCGGACCCGGTTAAAGCCGATTCTAAGCAAAATGGACTAATTGTTATGGTGTTTTCAATCACCTAAGTGTGACCATTTACTAGCAATGGATAGGTGTACGTCTACATGAAATGCCCCAATCAAGTTGGCAGCCAGAGACCAGCAAGGGTGACAACTCAGCCAACTCGCCGAGTTGACATTTTCTCATGTCGACTCAAAAGGAGGTACTTGTCGCCCTTTTTGTTGAAGATGACTCGCCTACTAGACCAACTACTCGATGACTCACGAGGTCGACTCGAAAAGCGTTACTTCTCGGCGAAGCTAGAGGACAACTTCAACCTCGAGCCTCTCCCACTAACAACGTGTTAGCATCGCATTTAATACTTGGCAGCCACCATCATGCCTTTAGCCCCAATAGCCATCATGACTCATCAAACCACGTCGGTATCACCATGCCCCCGATCACTCCTCATTTAATGCTGATGAGATCCCTCCTCCAGTCACTAGCCGACACCTGCAAAGCAAGTGTTGACACAGCCGCCAGCCCATGCTTCTTCACCGCCATCCTGTGCTCAACCACAATGACAGTTCTACCATTTTAGCACCACTATAAATACATGTACTATTATAACATGGAGAGGGTTCTAAAAGATCACAAAATCTGATCTTCGAAGAGAGATCTGCAAATTATAATGTACACATAGAAGAACTCTTACAGTTCTTTATTTCCTCACTCAAGTTTACTAGCTGACTTGATCATCGAAGGAACCACGGGAGAACCAGTCCCTATCCTTTCACGTGTTTTTATATGTATAGATTTTTTAGCAACCCAACTCAGAATTGGATATATATTCGGGGAAGAAAGTGGCCCCTCATCAACCTCACCCTTATCCAACCACTGATATAATTGATTGTGTGATCATTTAACATCAATAGTTATCAAACATGGGTTACCTGAGAGTTTGTGGAGAGATTAGGGTCCTTTAACTCCTCCTAATGAATGATTCTGGGGCTTGTTGTTCTTCCCTACACATGAAAGAACTCATGAGAAGGCGATGTTAGGTTTTTCGATGGTTCTTCCGATGATCAAGTCAGTAGATGATCTTGAGTGGGGAAATATAAAGTTAATTCTGAGTTACATAAAAGAACCTGGGAGGGTTACCTCATGTAGTGTCACTCCTTTTATAGTAGATCTGAGGGACAAAAAGGTAACTTAGGCTGAGTCCAACTAGATAACTGAGTAGGCAAATGGCTAACAGGTATCCCCGTTGACAAAGATGGGCCATCTAGGTGGTTAATACCAAGCGACAATAGCTGCTTGATGCTAACAGACCTTGTTAAGTCATAAAAACTTTATGGACTAGAGCAATAATGACTTTGTCAGAGTAATTAATACAAGGGCAGGCGATTGTTGGTGCGGGGTTCGAGAAAAATACCACCTCCTCAGTCGTCTAGCTGATGACCGACTACGTGGCACTATTTATGATGATTTCATAGTTCGGGGAGTTTTCCATAATTTAGAAGTCCATGAGGGTTTTCTCTAACTTATAAAGTTTAGGGGTTTCGTGCAAAATATCCCAAATTTTATAAAGATTAATTACCCCGGTCAAAAGCCAGTTGGAGGCTTCAGAATTTTCTATTTAGCTTGTGTAGGCATCTAAAAATGCCTATAGGTTCCCGTATGCAGCTCGAGACAGAGAGAAGATGACGAACGTCATTGTCCGAATCAAAGAAGATTATCCGACACCGATAAGCGCATGAAGCAAATCGGCGAACAGTTGATGACGTAGCAATAAGCTACCAGAATAGCTATTAGTCACTAAATCAGCAAAACGACTGGTCTGTGCACTCACCGACCACCTCCAAGTGGTCAGCGTACTCATCAGCTGGCTTCAAGTGGCCTGCGAGCTCATCAGCCGGCTCCAAGTGGCTCGCACGTTCATCGGTCACCAGAATGGCTAATCAAGCGTCCCGTGCGCTCACGGCCACCTCCAATTAGCCCGTGTACTCATCAGTCAGCTCTAAGTGGCCCGCACGCTCATCGGCCACCAGAATGGCGAATCAAGAGTCTCGTGCGCTCATCGGCCACCTCCTATTGGCCCGCACACTCATAAGTCAGCTCCAAGTACCCGTCATTTGTCGGTCAACTCCAAGCACCCGTCGTACTTGTCGGTTAACTCCAAGCGCCCGCCACACTTGTAGGTCAACTCCAAGCGCCCGCCACACTTGTCGGTCAACTCCAAGTGCCATAAAGAAGCTAACAAATGCATGAAGCAAGTTAACGATGCGTACAAGATAACAAGATAATCAAATATGAAAAACGATAGAAAATACAAGTCCCAAAAAATCGAAAAACACCAAGAGTTCAGCCAAGGCCAGATCTCCCGCACTAACGCAGGATAGCGACAGCTGACCCACGTCAGCACGGGTCAGCATTAGCCGACCCGTGCCGGCGCGGGTCAGCCGGTGCTGACCCGCGCCCCCCGCGGGTCAGCAGCGCGTGTCGCGCAGTTTCGACCCTCAAACGTGTTTTCGACGGTTCTTTTGTTGTTTTCTAGGGATTTGTTCGTTCCAGAGTATCTCAACTGATTGGATATCATCCACAAACATGGTTAGACCATTATTAACTAAAGATATGGTCAAATCATCCATTCTTATCCAAATACCCCTATCCGGTGCCCTATAAATACAAGCCCAGGGCCTCCATTCTGAAGGGGCGGAATTTTATCAAGAGGACGAGGTACTGCTGGATTGAGGAGTCAAGGAGCACGAATTTACAGCCAAACCAAGTCAGATCCCGACGAACTTCAGCATAAAGAAGAAGGCTTTCGAAGGATCTGAACCCTTATTTCACCCCTGTCCGTTACTTAAGATTAGGCTTGGTCTTAATCTCGAGAAGAGCTACTGATTTTTCTTGGTCGATTTCAGTTCTTCAAGCGAATACTTCCTTGGTGAAGTAGGAGCTCTGTCAATTTTCTGTCAACCGGATCCGATCCGTAGGCGGTTCACGGATAAACCCAGGCACATGCAAAGATCCCACTCAAGCAGAGACTAATAAATAGGATCTGTGTGTTGTTTGAAGGAGATTGTAATTTTTATTTTTATTGTGTAATGGTCTTATAAAAAGACCAATCTTTTTTGAACTTGTTGTAATGATTAAAATTGTAACGAGTTATACAATAAAGAAAGAAATTTATGACCCAAACAGCTTGTCATAATATTCATAGCTTTTGTACTGTACAGTTGCATGCTTATAAGGGGAGCAAGAAGTTAACAGGCTTCGGTGGTCGCCATCTTGTTTATTTACGATGGTTTCCAAGCACAATAGACTCCAAAGTTGTCTCATCGAAGCTTGAACCCTAATTCCTCTCTTAAAGGTCTCTCTATACCTCTTATTTCCAAACAAACAGCCATGTTGTATCTATTTCTAGTTCCTTTAGGTTGCGTTTGGCAAGAGGTTAAGGAGGAGGGATTAAAGAGAAGGGTTAACTTAGTTAATCCATCGTGAAGGGTTAAAAAAATTCTAAACCCGTTTGGATACGATAGTTAAGACAAGGGGTTAAGTCTTTTGTGTTTGGAAAATGGAGAGGGGTTAAGGAGATTAATCTCATTATTTTTTAAAAAAATACCACTTTCGCCCCTACTGAAAATTTATAAATAATTACCTCATCAAAAACGAAAAAATTAGAAAAACTTTGTACATTCATACCTCAAGGTAATTCTTCAAATATGTGACAATCCACTGTCTCATTCACCAACACAATCAAATTGTAACAAAAAAGAGCTCAGATTAAATCTAGTTGACAATACACTGTCTCATTCACCAACTCAATCAAATAAAAAGCCAAGAGGAGCTCAAGTTGCATCTATTTAACGATCTACTGCCTTATTCTCTAACCCTAGCCTCAAACGCGCCGAAAAATCCCCCACAAATCCAAACCTAGAACTACAAATTCTTCAAATAAACCAAATTACAAGCAAAGCGAGCTCATCTTACACCTTTCCGAAGATCCGCTGCCTCATTATCGAAAAATCATCACCAAAACCCCCAAATTCAAACCCTAGGACTACAAAACTCATAAAATAAACACAGTTCTGAAAATTAGTAAGAAGTTCAACACCGTAGATATCTGGCTAAAAAAACTTTCAATATTCTTACATATTTGTAGCGTTCGTAAGCATAAAAGCTGATGGAAGAGTAAGGCAATCGATGAGCAATCGTAACCGATGAGCAATCGTAACCAAGTTTCCTCTCCATAAAGCTCTAAACCCTTCTTCACAAGCAATTCGGGAAGCCTCGCGCCATATACTAGCATTTCTTAGAGCCACAGCATCGGCATGTATCCCTTGCACCTGAAGAAGATGAGTAATCAGGGTCATTAATCTATCTTTAAGAGTCTTGACCGAAATATCCAGTAACCAATTGCAATTAATCACCCAAATGACACTAAAAACAGTATCTTTCCCCAAAATACGAACTGACTCTTTCCCTGTAAATCTAATACAAAGTAGAGAGCAGTGCATTTTCAGGCTTATGATTGAGACCTAGGCGTTAACCACCAAGAACGAATCTTTATACCTTAAAGAGGATGGTGAGGCGAGCAAGCGGAGCAGTGCAAGTTTTGCTCACAGCTCCGGCGACTCCTCCGGCCAAGAGATTGGTAATTGTCCCGATCTGAGCCTGTTGCTGATTGGGCGTCGAGTATTTAAGACCGCCGCCGCCTCCATGGACGGAGCTTAGAGCCCTATCGCAACTGTTGCCTCCATCTGCATCGCGTTCTGTGAGTTCCAACCCTCGATTCCTTCGAACCCGTAGCTCAAATTTCGCTGCCTACTTCCCCTAACGAGACCCAAATGAAAAAATTTTGCCCCCTACCCTCGCGTGAGAAGGCGGAACAAGTCTTGTTCCGCCTTCTCACGCGAAATAGTTGTCCCTTCTTTTGACGGGATAACTGGGTTAACAGTGTCACGTGCAGGTTTGTTACCCCTTCTCCTTTTTTTCTGTTTGGCAGGTTAATGGAGGGTTAAACCCACTTAACCCTCCATTTATCCTCTTGCCAAACGCAGCCTTAGGTTTTCTTCCCCTGTTGTTTTTGTTTTAACTTTCTTTGTCATAAAATAGAGCTGCGACTTGATGTTGCTATACATAGTATATATGGGATGATTTAATGTTTCCAGAAAAGGCTTAATTGTTATTAAATCCAGGTCCCATGCTATTGCCGATTTCTCATTCTGCTTTATCTATTTGTTCATTAATTAGTAAGTTCGAGCAAAATTGTCAGTTAGTGTAGCCAGATATATTATGGACAATTGAATTTATGAAACTACTAGTGTGCCTGATCCATCTTCTGCTGGGTATCTTGTTCTATGGGTGATGCATATGATTGTTTATGAAGGGAATATATGAATGTTTATTTTCTACTTTATTTAAATTATTCCCGCTTCCATATTAAGACAAGATTGGATATGTATTTATTTATATTTTGAGAGCAATTTCTTCTAAATTGATAATTCATAGGACCAGTCATGGGTAAAATGTAAAGGTCTCTTGAGTTCCACAAGGGCAAATTAAGAGGTTTATAGGTTTATAAATAAAGTTATGACTAATACTATAAATAAAGACTGCTTCTTAAAATTATGACTAATACGTACTATAAATAAAGACTGATACTATAATAAAAAGAAGTAATCTGTCCTTTGATATGTTTTGTTGTCTTATTTGGTTGCTCGTGTTTTGTTTCTTTTTTGGTCTATGTCAATCTCTTTTCCCCCCACCTTTTTACTTCTTTATTTCCACAATTTTGTTAGCTTCGGAACTTTTTGTTCTGTGCGTTAAACATGCAGCCTTAGTTTTCCCTTTTCTTCATTTGTATGTTTTTGTTTTTCAATCTACTGTTCAAAAGTTTTAGTTTTGATGCCACTATTTGTTTCTGGATCTGTAAGAAAGAATACACAAGGGAAAAAAGAAGGATTTGCGGTAAAATAAAACTTTGATATATGTGATATTTTCACGTTGCAGCATCTATTCCAAGTGATTCGATTTTAAATGTTCCCCCAGGCTTGTTCAACCCTAACTCTACGTACACTTAATATCGGTCAACTTACGAGACAAATATCATAAGCAACAAAGGTCATGAAAACAGAGTAATCTCAGGAAAACGTAGGATATCCGATTATAAAATTTTATCCCAAAAAAATATTTTATGATATCATAAGAAAACAACTACAGGCCTACAAAACTTAAAAACATACGTATAACTGATTAACTACAGAAACACAATAAGACTAGACTCTAAAGAAAACATTATCATAACTAAGACAACCACCACTCGTCCGTGTCTTCACCGAAAACTTCATTGATATCCATATTCATGTCACTCCGAAGGTAAATCTTAACCGATAAGTTGAGGCGGCCGCTTTTTTTCTCTACCGCTGCTTTCGATGCATCTGAGGCGAAGTCCGACAGAAACTTCTTGCATTGCTCGAATACATCCGCGTCGACCAGGGCGACTCGAGAAAGCACATTCGACGCAAAATCTTCGCGAGGAGGAGATTCGAGAAATGTCGTGAGGGGCCTAAAGAATCGCATGTTCTCCGGTGGCATGTAGCACACATCGTCGGCCTTCCCTTGCTGCTGGAGGTGAATAACACGGCGGACTACTAAAGAGATGCAAGCTTCAGCATCGACGGTGTTGGTGGAGTTGTTTCTTGGCGATGGCAAGGCTTGGAGCTTCATCAGGGTGTTACGCTGTGAATGATATCTGGGCTTTATTATGGGATCCATGGCACTCTCAAATAAATTGAAAGAACGAGAGAATTTTCTTTTTGATCTTTTCTTTTTCTTTTTTTCTTCCTTCAAGGTGCGTGATGCAGTAATATTGAAAACTTATGATACTTTTATAGCCTCGGTTCTTGATTTTGGCTAGCCCTACTCCTAATTGGTCTGCGATTCCGAAACCTAACGAAACTTGCTCGTCAAGTTTATAACAAAACTTGGTCGACAAGTTTACAACAACCTTTACGTAGGATATCCGATTAGAAATCAATCAGTTTTCCTGAAGTAATCTAAGATAACGAGTAAATTAACGATTAAGCGGAATTTTTCCCCCATGTTATATTTCTAATTTCTCTTTTTTTCTGCTTTATCCAATGAGCGTGGGTGGATCACTCATTCAGATCTAAGTAAAGGGAATTTACGGATGTTTATTTTTCTAATTTATTTAAACCATTGCCACTACAATGTTTAGATAATATTGGATATGCATTTATTTATATCAGGTGGTGGGATGCACGTGCAATGCACGTAGTTAAATATTATCATTGACCATAACGTTTAAGCAACAAATCATTAGGAGACGAGCCGCTGAAATTTCTGTAAAAGCTTGTATAAGCTGAGAAGAAAACGCAGTGGAAAATAACTAAAAGTGGTGACATGTATAAATACTTGAATTTATATGATGTATGAGATATTTATAATCTGCATGAGCAATGGCTCTCCTGTAAATTCTTAGATGCTTATGATCTAAAACTTTCAATTCTCTTTGCCGGTACAAGCTTATGTACACTTTTTTTAACCATATGGCATGCTCAAGATCATTTTTTTGCATATTAATTATATACGTTACAATAAAGTTCAAGAATAGGAGTTAACACATTCCCACCTCTGAATTTCATATCCCAATCAAATATTATAAGGGAAAATTTGCAAAATAGATCATTTTTATGAAATATATAGCGAAATAGACTACTTTGAAAAATAATTAGCAAAATAGACCTCTTTTGAAAAATAGAGGTCTATTTTGAAAAACAAGGCTCAGAAAACATACGGGACTACTAGTCCCGTATGTTTAGAGCCAACAAATTACGGATTAGGAACTCAGAAAACATACGGGACTTGTAGTCCCATATGTTTTCTGAGTAAAAATTTTTACTAATCCGTGATTAAAACATACGGGACTACTAGTCCCGTATGTTTTCTGAGCTGTTTTATAAAATAGACCTCTTTTTAGCCTGTTGGCCAAAAAGAGGTCAATTTTGCTAATTATTTGTCAAAGTGGTCTATGTCGCTATATATTTTATAAAAATGGTCTATTATGCAATTTTTCCCATATTATAATTGTCCTAATCCTAATTGCAAAATTTAAATTAATAATCTATCCTATCCATAATTAAAGATGAATACTAACAGTAGTTCAAGAGAAATTCTTGGTTACTTCTGGCTACACAAATCGAGTGCAACTTTGCACATAAACCCCTTTCCAACTCCTTAATTGCATAAATGTCTCATGAACCATCGTGCTTAGAAATACACCAGCTCATGTCCTCTAGATTGAAGTCCTCATCATGTGAACTTCTCCCCCGTCTTGGCTCTTGCCGTCCTTTCATGCAGCAACGATTTTGAGTTTTACTTTACACTTAACTCCACCAAAATCCTATATTTGCAGGCAACCCCGTAATAACCAAGCCCATATATATGCTGCCATAGGCCTAATTAATCGCTGAATGTAAGGTACAAACTTGTTTGAAATTGCTTGCTTTTTGGATAAAGATAGAATAGAATTAAATAAAAGATTCAGTATGCTGTCATAGGCCTAATTGAATTAAAGCTGCAAATTAACCTATTAAAATTGATTATTTTCAAGTAGAAATAGAATATCCACTACATTAACCTTATCATGTGAGCGTTTATTCATAAACTAATTTATTTATGATGGTTGATACGTGATATGATTCAGGAGCCATCAGTGTGTAAGAGTAATTGCGCTCGCGTGTTGCACAATTATAAGAAGGTACATAATGAAGGAATATGAGTCTTAATATATAGGATTTGATTAGATTACAATATGATTTATTTTACGAAGTAGGGAATTGTTTAGGCAGTAGGGAATTGTTTAAGCAAATATGATTTCTTTACGAAGTAGGTAATTGTTTAGGCAGTAGGGAATTGTTTAGGCAAATAGGATTTATTTAGGTAGCCAAAACAGAGGCTATTTAAGGCCAACAAGGTATTAGGGTTTTCCCGTTCATCAAACGGAACCAATTGCCAAGTGTTACTGTCAATTAATGCATTAAATTCTTCTGGAATAGCCTCGCACCACTTTGGATTTTCAGAAGCTTCAGTGCAATTATTTGGGTTCAATCTCGGTACAAATTGTACGTACTGTTAAAATGTTGCGGGGTTCAACACTTACTGATTTAATTAAGACGTGTTTGCGTAGGATGAACATTGGGAGCGAGGGCACTTGCAACTGAGCTCAAAGAAGAGGACAAAGAAGCCGACGAGGGGGAAGAGATATCCATGTTAGTTCTAAAACTAAGATCTAATCCATAAAATCATAATTAATTCAAAGAGAATTACACAACAGTGAGCGGAAGCAATACCTGAATCTATGAAGAATTTGCATGAATCTGAATTGGGGTTTGATCTTTTAATCTTGAGGGTCTCTCCTTTAGAATCTCTTTAGATAGGGATTAAAAGAATAGAGAATATAACCCTAGATTAGGGACCATAACCCCTTATTTATAGTTATTGTACTTTTATAATTTAGCCCCTCATCAAATTATAATTACAACCTGGTATCCGCACATTTAGCCCATGATATATTATACCCATTGACCCAATTATCTGATTGATCACTTTATGCGTGTCAATTGAAAGATAGCAACGCACACTGATATAATATATGTGCCCACAAATAGATTTAATTAGATTTAAATCTAACAATCTCCCACTTGGACACCATATGTTTCCTTAAAGTGTGTATAACCTTATGAGCTCAAAAATTGCTATCATAAATAAGGGTATTTCCAAAACAATCTCGTCCATTGACTATATCAATATAGGATCAAAGTGGCCTTCGTCATATTTATCATGACTAAACCTATCAATGGTCATATATACCAATACAATCAAATGACATAGATCAATCGTGGATGTACATCATAAAAATTACATGTAATATGATCAGTACATGTCTATTTTCAACTAGTCCTATCTTAAACTTTAGCGAGGTCAAAACCAAACATAATAAAACATAGTGTCTTAACTGAATACTTTATTCTGATCAGACAATACAACCAAATACAAAGCACTAGAAATTACAAACTCCCACTAAATCATGATGTCCTCGAATAACACCACACCCATATGAGCAATATGCTCATGAAAGACCTTGGGTGATAATCTTTTAGTAAGAGGATCTGCTATCATGGAGTTTGTCCCAATATACTCTATAAATATCTGTCCACTCTGTACCATTTCTTTCACAACCAGGAACTTAATGTCAATATGTTTTGACTTAGTCGAGCTTCTATTGTTATTGGAATACATAACTGCAGGTTTATTTTCACAAAATAACCTTAATGGTCTTTCAATATTTTCTAAAATTCGTAATCCAGTAACAATTTTACAACCATATTCCATGATTTGATGCCTCATAGCAAGCTACAAACTCTGCTACCATAGTGGAGGAAGCTACGAGTGTCTGTTTAATACTTTTCTATTATATAGTTCCTTCTGCTAACATATAAATATAGCCTGATGTAGAATTTCGGCTATCTTGGCATCCAACAAAATCAGATTCAGATTACCCAATGACCTCCAACTATTCTGATTTTCTGTATGCGAGCATATAATCTTTTATTTTCTGAAGATACCTCATAACCCTTTTGACTGTAATCCAATGATCCATATCAGGATTGCTTAAGTATCTGCCTAATATCCTAACAATGTACGCAATATCCGGATGCGTGCACACCTGAGCATACATTAGACTTCCTATAGCCGAAGCATAAGGAATCTTCTACATTTCCTGAATTTTAAGATTACCTTTGGGGCACTGATTGAGACTGAACTTGTCTCCTTTAGCAACGGGGGTGTCTCCTGGTCTGCAGTCTTGTATGCCAAACATTTTAAGTACTTTATCGATATAGCTCTTTTGTGATAATTCAAGTATACCTCGAGAACGATCTCGATGTATCTGGATTCCTAATATAAAAGAGGCGTTCCCAAGATCTTTCATCTCAAAATTTTTTGATAGAAATCTCTTGGTTTTGTACAACATGCCTATATTATTAGTGACAAGCAATATGCCATCAACATACAGAGCCAGAAAAATTAACTTACTCTCACTGAAGTTATGATATACATAGCCATTAACAATATTCATCTCAAAATCGAACGAGATAATTATTTGTTAAAACTTGTAATATCATTGACGAGGAGTTTGCTTGAGTCCATAGATAAATTTTTTTCATTTGCAAACCATATTCTTCGGGTCTCCTGACACAAAGTTTTCTGGTTACATGATATAAATCATCTCATTAATATCGCCATTGAGAAATGTAGTCTTAACATCCATCTGATGTAACTCAAGATCATAATGAGCAACAAGTGTCATGATTATTCTAAAAGAGTCTTTCGATGAAACCGGAGAGAAAGTCTCTGTATAATCAATGCCTTCTTTTTTAGTAAAGCCTTTAGCTACAAGACGTGCCTTATATCTCTCCACATTACCATTTGCATCCCTCTTGGTTTTAAAAATCCATTTATAACCAATTAGTTTTGCACCTTCTGGCAATGGGGCAAGTTTCCAAACCTTATTATCTTACATAGACTTGTACTTTTCATTCATGGCATCAATCCACTGTTGAGAGTTAGAACTTTTCATGGCTTGGAGAAAGTTGATTGGATCATCTTCGAACATTCTATTATTTTCCTTATGTTCTTGGAGAAATACAATATAATCATTCGGAATAGCATTTCTCCTTTCTCTCATGGATCTCCTTAATAACACTGGTTCTTGAGGTTGTTAAGTTTGTTTTTCTGGAATAGAGAGTTGTTCAACATTATCATCTTGAGGTTCTGGAGTTACTTCTTGAGCAACAACAGGTATAGGAACCTGAATGCTATCAAATGTAACTATATGGATTTGGTTTGAAGCCAATTCCTCCTCAAAAACAATGTCTATAACCTTATTTTGGAGTCCAATAAAGTAGCTACTAACTATTTTATAAGGCCTTGCCTCAGCTGGACATCCCCAGATATGTAGATGCTTTAAACTGGATTTTTGACCAGTCCAAAGCTCATAAGGTGTTTTAGCAACTATTTTACTTGGTATTCTGTTCAGAATGTAAGCTGCTGTCTTAAGTACTTCTCCTAGAGTGACTCTGGTAAAGAAGAATTAGCAATCATACTTCTTACCATATCCTTAAGTGTTTTATTTTGTTTTTTAGCTACACTATTCATGCTAGGTGAACCTGGTATGGTGTACTATGGGATGATACCGTATTCCTCTAGGTATCTAGCAAATGGTCCTGAACGTTGTTTACCTGAACCATCATATATACCGTAGTACTCACGATCACGATCACATCTAACGATTTTAATTCTTTTGTTGAGTTGATTCTCAACTTCAGCTTTAAAAGCTTTGAACATGTCCAGAGACTCAGATTTTTTATGAATGATATATAGGGACCCATAACATAAGTAATCGTCTATGAATGATATAAAATATTATTGACCATTCCAAGATGTCGTAGGGAATGACCCACAAATATCTGTATGTATCAATTCTAAGACTTCTGAAGATCTATTAGCACATAATCTCTTAACTTTGGTCTGTTTTTCCTTGATACATTCAACATAAACATCAAAATCCGAAAAATCAAGGGAATTTAAAATATCATCAGACACAAGACGCTCAACTCTATCTTTGAAGATATGACCCAAGTGCTTATGTCATAATATCACCGAACTTTCTTTATTTAAGTTAGGCTTAGTACTACGTGATTCCACATGCAAAGTTTCATTATAAGAAGCAATTGTATTAAGCAAATATAGGTTGTCATAAGTACTCAAGTAACCAGTTCCCACGACATTTGAATTAAAAGATAAACTGAATTGATTATTTCTAAATGAACAAGAATAACCTGATTTGTCCAACATAGAAATAAAAATTAAATTCCGTCTAAAAGACGGTACTACAAAAGTATCTTTCAAATCTAAATAAGAACCAGTTCCTAACAGCAACCTAAAGTGTTCAATTGTTTCCACATCTACCGATTGTCCATCGCCCACAAAGATGTGTCTTTCAACATCACTTGGTTTTCGGTAGCTCAGGCAACCCTGCATAGAAACACTTATGTGAGTTGTAGCACCAAAGTCTAACCATCAAGTGCTTCTAGCTACTGAAGCTAAATTAACTTCAGAACAGACCAAAATAGGGAACATACCCTTCTTAGCACGCCATGCGTGATATTTTGTACAATCCTTCTTTACATGTCCAACCTTATTGCAAGAGAAACAACTCTGGACATCCTTATGTTGTTTCTTCTGAATTGGATCATTAGTAGCTTCATTATCATTCTTCCTTTTCTTGCCCTTATCCTTAGAGGCATAGGCCAAATGAGCACTTTTAGTCTTATCTTGCTTCAACATGTCTTCTTGCACACAGTATAAAATGAGCTTATTTAGAGTCCATTTCTCTTTTTGGTAGTTATAATTAACCTTAAACTGATTGAATTGTGCAGGAAGAGACAACAAAACCAGATGCACCAATAACTCATCACAAAGATCGAGTTTAAGTGACTTAAGCTTTGAAGCAATATAAGACATTTTCATAATGTACTCCCTGATATTTTCTTTGCTATTATACTTCACTGAAATCAAGCGAGCTACAAGCGTGCTTGTTTCTACCTTATTATTTTTCGCAAAACGTTTCCTAATTTTGGCAAGAAAATCTTTAGGCTTAGTAATCCATTTGGATTCTATGCCCCTAAAGGCTTCCGGAACGCCGCGCTTAATGATCATGAGAATCATGTGATTTGAACGCTCCCACTTCTCATACTCCTTCTTAACATCAGGAGTGCTATCCGTATTGAGAGGTTGGGGTTGCTCAGTTCTTAATGCAAGGTCTAGATCCATACAGCTAAGAACAATTAATATGTTCTCTTTCCAAACCTTAAAATTTGTCCCATTGAGCATGAGAATTGAGTTGATGTTAGTAGAAATTATTACAGCGGATGTATTAACTAAAATAAACAAAAGATACTCACATTATTAACTGTAATTAGTAATCAATAAAATTCAAATAATAACAAATCTCATCTCAAGATATCTGGCACAACATTAATATCAAGTCTTTGGACAATAATATTAATTTGTAAGTGATACCTTGTTGCAATGATCAAACATTGACAATAACTCATGTCAAATAATAAAACTATCTTTGAATCAATTCATTATTCACATGTGAACCTTATAATTATCACACATTTATCATCATAGATGTGTATGCAGTCTAAATAAATATTAACCTTCCTTTGAACCGATTAAATATTTATACGAAAAACATACACACAACCATCTAACATCCATCATGAACAATTTACACAAGAGAGGTTACTTTGGCAACTTCTTGTTTTAATTAATCATTTGGAATGAGAGACAAATATAATACCTTAGTATCATATTATTTGAATTAAATAATTGATTAACTACCAATTTTAATTCAAATTAAATAATTTAATTCAAATTAAATAATTTAATTCAAATTAACAAAAAAAATTTCCAAAAAATTAATTAGGACCTTATAGCTTAATTAATCAAATTAAGCATACCAAAAATGGGCCCAAAACCAAATAGAGTTAAGTGGGCTGTGCCCTAACTCAAATTGCCTGCAACCTTCTTCTTTCACCCGACGGAAAAGAAGAACAATAGAACGAATGCGAGGTTCGTTTGAGAACGAATACGAGGTTCGTTTGAAGTGAGCACGAGACTTGCCTGAGGATGAACGCGGGGTTCGACTTGAGAACGAATGCGAGGTTCATTTGGATTGAGCACAAGGCTCGCCTAAGGATGAACGTGAGGTTCGACTTAAAAACAAACGCGAGGTTCGACCTGAGAACGAACGCAGGGTTCGTTTGGATCGAGCACGGGGCTCGCCTAAGAATGAACACAGAGTTCGACTTGAGAACGAACGCAGGGTTTGACTTGAGAACGAACGCATGGTTCGTTTGGATTGAGTACGAGGCTCGCCTGAGAATTGAGGTAACTCCCTCCTTTTGCCCTAATTTTCTGTTGTGTTTTCATGCACGAACCCATTGAGGTTTTATTCTAAAACCGCCGCCGTCATTGTTCCCGCACCCAAAGGTCAAAACCCTAGGGTTTCCTAACAACGCCGTCGCCGTCGGAGTCGAGAGTGAGGCCGCCAGCGACACTTCGCTGACGAGGAGCACAGGGACCGACAACCAAATAAAAAATAGATCCAAAAAGTTCCTTGATTTTATTTCAAAACCAGATCTAGAATCAGAAAAAAAAGATGACTTCTTGATCCAGATCCCAAAAAAAGCAAAGAAAAAACCCAACAAAATTTTAAACTTTACTGTTCACAGAACTTTACTGTTCATCCGTGAATAGTTCTTAGAAAAACTAGAGATTTAAGATCAAAAACCCAATTTTAAAACTTAAACCCCTAAGAATTAATTAGGGGTGGCTCTGATACCACTTGTTAGATCTAAACTGAGATCTAATCCATAAAACCATGATTAATTCAAACATAATAAACACAACAGTGAGCAGAAACAATACCTGAATCCATGAAGAATTTGCATGAATTTGAATTAGGGTTTGATCTTCTAATCTTGAGGGTCTCTTCTTTAGAATCTCTTTAGATGAGGATTAAGAGAATAAAGAATGTAACCCTAGATTAGGGACCATAACCCCTTATTTATAATTGTTGTACTTTTATAATTTGGCTCCTCATCAAATTATAATTACAACCTTGTATCCACACATTTAGCTCATAACATATTTAAATACCCATTGACCCAATTATCTGATTGATCACTTTATGCGTGTCAACTGAAAGATAGCAACACACACTAATATAACATATGTGCCCACAAATAAATTTAATTAAATTTAAATCCAACAATCCAACCGCCCGTCCAGCGACAACAGCGGTCGGGTCGATCAGCTGGCACAGACTGTGGGGATCGTGCCTCGGTCGGTCGTAGGAGAAGTGGTGGCCTAGTTAAAACGAGGCAGAGTCCAAGCGTGGTGTTAGAGGGGAATTATTAATGAATTCAGATTGAGGAGTCAGAGCGGGAGGAGCAGTGACCGCCCCCCTGAAGTCGAGAACCCATGATGGGTGGGGTTGTACTTGTATGTGCGATAATTGGGATGGGGTCGGTCAACACGGAAGGCGTGGAAGTGTTGGGATTTGATCGAGTACGTATTTGTGAAGGGAGGAGTAGTCACCAAATGTAACCGGCAAATTATTTGATGACCTAGCTATATGAGAGGCGAGCTCAGGATATGGAAAATTGGTTTCTCACATAACCTGACAAAACTTCGGGAGTTTCATAGAACACCCTGATGTTTAATTATTTCTTATTTGTCGTCCCTCTTGTATTTAATTGGTAAATAACTAAATATCCTTTAGAGAAAAGTCTGAAGCGGACTGAAGTTTAGTTTATTTTATTTTATTTTCTCTCTCTCAAGGACATATTAGTTACTTGTAAATTACATGTAAGGTGGGGTCGTGAGAAAAACTCTAAGTTCATAGGGATTTTGTGAGACGCCACAAAAACGAGGGGTGTTGATAAACAAGCTACATGGAGTAATGTGCATAGCCCATATAATTTAGAGGGCATGTGAAATTAACACGTCATTCTTAATGGGCCTTCATGCCATCCCTTAACTTTTATATTTTTGAATTAGCCTCTGAAATCAACACATAATTGGGTTCCCTCAAATTATTGAAGTTGCTATTAGACTCCAAACAACAGCTATAAGTTACTTCACAGCTAGTCCTAAAGTTACTGAAATTTATTATTAGGTTCCTTATCCTTATAGGTGATTACAAATTAACCCTCAAATTAAGAGCAACGGTTGCAAAAATAAATAATTGGGTAACCTAATAGCAATTTTAATGATTAGGGGGACTAACATTCAAATTATTGTCTAAAGGGACTTTCCTCGAAAAATTCTTTTATATATTTATAGTTTGATTGATTTAGATGATGGGCAGTGAGCAGTGGGTCCCGGCACTGATAGCCATTTACAATTTTGGGCCCATTTGATATTTCTGGGTGGATTTCATTGAGGTAATTTTCAAAAAAATAATCCTGAATTCCAGGGTTTTGCAAAACCTCTAAACTTGGTAATTTCTGAAAAGTCCTCGTGACCTTCAAGAAATTTCACAAGACTCCTTGCGCTTTGGAAATTCATGACAACCAAGAGTCAAAGGATGAGATCAACATCTAAAATACCTCCTCTCAAAAAGAGGAGGAGGAGAATTAAATGCACTGACCAATTTTATGTGGTGATCAGAAATGAAAATATTATAATTTTGTATGAGTGAGAATGTTAAATTTAAGGAATATTTCAATTTTCTTATCAAAATTAACTTTCCAATTCTCTCATATTGGAAATTTCTACCCTTCACATGTTCTTTTAGGGGGGGTTAGTCACATAGAACTTAAAACTGGAACTTGGATAATTTGTGGGATAATTTTTTAAGGTGTTAGTCACATAGAATTAGAAAATGGGATATTTTTTTATAGTGTTAGTCAAGTAGAACTTTTTTAGAACTAGAACTGCATTATTTTTTTGGTGAGTTAGTCAAATAGAATTCTACTAGAAATAGAATTGGGATAATTTGTCATAATTATCCCACTAATTATACTACCTATATATATAGCCATAAATTCACCTCTCAAAAATTATCCTACCGATTGAAAAGAAACAATCAGGAATAAAATTGAAACGGCGGTTCCACCTCCCTCCCCCTCTTCTCTCCGATCCTCTTTCCAGTGTGTCGGCTCCGCCCTAGAAAATTGATCCGTCTCTCTTCTCTCCGATACTCTTTCTAGTGCGTCGGCTCCGACGTATCCTCTTCTCTGGCTTCATCAACTCCTCCGGCGCCGTCCATGAGATCAGGTATAGCTTCAGTTGATGATCAGGCCTTTAATTTTCTTATAATTAGATCAAAAAATCGATTCCTTTTTTCTAATTAGAACATGATACACAAGCTTTTATGATTAGGGTTTATATAAAATTAGGGTTTATGTATTTTGTCTACATCT
>BQKN01056924.1:1982-17003 GCA_022839385.1 Asparagus kiusianus | reverse complement strand
TCTCATAGGACGTCAAGGTCAGGTTCCTAGCAAGGCTAAGTGGTTCAACAGAGAAGGAGGGGCTCACGAGTTCCCTCAGGTGAAGTTCTAACTTGAATGGGACTTCAAGTTCCTAAAGGGGGGACCCATGATACGGGTGTATCTTCTCTTCGGGAGCTTAGCGATTCTCATGGGAGTTTGAGGATAGATGATTCTCATGGTATCTTGAGAATAGAGTAGAGGAGTCGTGAACGAGGTCATTGGAGGCAACGAAGTCGAAGGATTCGTTAAACTGTAGGAAAAACAGTTTGGACTCTGTCCGGTCGACCGCATGTGTCACTGCGGTCGACCGCATAGTGCACAGACCCCGACTGTGTCTCGGGACTGAGATCGGTCGACCGATGGTGGCGCTGCGGTCGACCGGAAACCCTGTAATCGATTTTCCAGATTTCAACGTTCTGACCGGTCGACCGCCTTGGGCACTGCGGTCGACCGCGTAGCGGTTCCGGGCCTGGGTCTGTTTCCTGCTCCGGTTGGGATTTCTGTTTAGTATAAATAGAAACACGACTTTTCTAGGGTTTAGAACTCAGTTTGTAATCAGAAAAGAGATCAGGGAGGTTGTTCTTTGATCTAGAGAGATTGTGAGAGAGAGATTTTATAAATCCAATTGATTCTCATAACCTAGAGAATGTATTTTCCTTCGCCCTAATTAAAACTCTTGTGTTCTTCAGTTGTTTTCTTCTTTATCCACTCTTGATAATTCCGCGATCAAGAGTGCTCGCACGACGACTCGTATCAATAACCAACAAAATATCCCAGCACCAAACAATGCCACAGTCTAGCCATAGAAGTCATCAGCGCTCTATCAATCATCGTGCTCCCAAACAGATAATATAAGTACTCCTCCTGATGCCCTTCATCACAATCATGGACCCCGATGTGACCTTCAAGCGAGAATCCGCCAAAGTCACCCTATAGCCTGTTGCCTCCAATACCCCAAGTGAAATGATGTTCTTCCTCAGTTGAGGAAAGAACCTCACATCAGCCAATTCCCGGATCATCCCGTCACTCATCCGAATCTGAACGGTACCAATACCACCAATAGGGCATCTGTGATCATTACCCATGAGAACAGCATCCCCTCTTTCCAACTCCTGAAAGCTGGAGAACCAATCCCTTCTAGGGCATATGTGGTAAGTAGCACCAGAATCCAACATCCACTCGGTGGAGTCGGCAACATCAACTGACGGAAGAGCTGGGCACGAATAGCCCGAAGAATCTGAATCTGAAACATCACCACTAGCCTTGGCAATATTCACCTCTGAGGCTTGAATAGCTTTCCCTTTATTCTTCATGGCTTGCAATTTTGGGCATTCGGCTTTCCAATGTTCATCCTCTCTACAAAAGACACATTGATTCCTACCAACTGCAGGATGCCCCCCTCTAGACTACGATGCCCCCCTCTAGACTACGACCTCCTCTCTGCAATTTTGGGCATTCGGCTTTTTAATGTTTATCCTCTCTACAAAAGGCACACTGATTCCTACCAACTGCAGGATGCCCCCCTCTAGACTACGACCTCCTACCACGGTTTGGACTTTTAGCTCTTGCAACCAATGCCCCCGCAACCGGCTTAATGGAAGTCTCTTTATCCTTCTTTCGAAGTTGATAATTCACAAGAGCTGCGGTGACCTCACTATACGAAAGAGATGACTTCTCATTAATAAGAGTAAGGACGAAGGTCTCATATTCCTCGTCGGGCAAGGAACTCAATAACAACAATGCCTTGTCTTCATCTTCAACTATAACATCTACATTCGCCAAATCTGCAAGTAGCTTCGTGTAGTGGTTCATGTGATCACTAATAGATGTCCCCTTCTTCAATTGGAAGCGATAAAGCCTCATCTTCAAATGCAAACGATTTTCGACGTTCTTCGTCAAATATTTGCCCTCTAGGACCTCCCAAATCTTCTTTGCCGAAATTTCATTCATCACATCATATTTTAGATCTTGGGTAAGGCAAGACCTAATCACATCACACGCTGTTTTATTTATTTTATTCCAAACTTTTTCATCCATGTTGTCCGGTTTCCAGTCCAACTCCAACGTATCTTCCAGATTTTGCGCATTTAGCGCATCCATGACTTCACATCGTCAAAGTCTAAAATTATTTGTGCCGTTAAACTTTTCCACATCTACTTTCATAGAATGTATACTCAAACTTTGGACGGCCTTCACACTAGTAGAACCCTCCCCATTTTTATCTTTTCCGACCATATATCTCAAAACACCCAATAAACAATTGCGGAACAAATAGGAAATAGATCCAAAAATTGACCAAAGATAGAATTTTTACCACAAAGATTCCACCTTTATCACCAATCGAAGCTCTAGAGAAACTTCCCAACTGATCTACACCTCCAAAAAGCCCAAGCGTTGCCCTGAGCTCTGATACCACTTGTTGGGGAGAAACCCCTATGCCGAGATCCAACCAAATAGCCAAAAGAAGATAAACCAAACAATCAATCAAGCACAAACACAATCAACACCAGATTTTACGTGGTTCGGCGAGATGCCTACGTCCACGGGGCAAGGAAGGGGGGTTTTCACAATTAGAAATCAAGAGGAACAAACTAGGGTTGCAAATCTCTCACAAAAACCCACAACAACTCACTCTTGATCTCTCCAATTGCTCCTAGAATAGAAGCCCAATAGCTCGATCACCCTCAATGGCTGCTAAAACCCCTTGCTCACAAACCCTAAAACCGAGTTTGGGTATTTATAGAAAACCCAAATGAAATGGGTCTGGAAAACAGACCCAGCCCAAAACCGCTTCGGCGGTCCGATTGATCGCCCTCCATCCAGCAGCAGATCCAAAAGTCCAGAGAGTTCGACGGTCGACCGCGCCGGTCGACCGCCCACAGAACAGAAACTTCTACAGTCGACCGGACCGGTCGACCGCCACCAATCCTGACGCCCAGTAACCAATGTGCACGAAAGCGGTCGACCGTGCCGGTCAACCGCCACCCTGTGAACCTGAATCCTGAGCCTGAAATCTGATTCTGCCAATTCTGCTGCCAATTCTATAACGAAAACCTCAAGGGAAGATTACCACGTGCTTAATGAATTCCAAGTTATGCATGTAAGTTTCATACAGAAGCACTGAACACAATATCAGTGATCGTGATATGCGCACAGCCACAAATACATAAATACATACACACATACATACTGTTACCTCATGTGAAGCAGGTAGACACGAATTGGTTGCTCTTTGTTATTCTTTCTTTACAAACAACATTGATAATAAAAATTTTCCAAGGTGTTGTAGTGTTTATTTCAAGCACCTCAACAAGAACTGAAAGATTACTAGTCATGATCCTAATGTACCACCAAAAGGTTCGGCATCTTGTAATTATTTATGGGTACTCTCTTTATTGCAAGGTTTTCTTCTGCCTGTTGTTAGCCCTTTGCTGGTTGGTGTAAGTTATTCAGCAAGACCCCTTCGCAGTTGTTTAGCTGGAAGCTATGGCAATTTATTGCCCATTTGTTAACCCGATCATTCCTTTGTCAATTGATTTGAGTCTGTTTGGGTTTTGGTTGCTTGGATGGCTTCATCATTAGACTGCAGCCTGAGGTTCTGAGCTTTCCTCTGGTCTTCTGGTGACAATCCCATCTGCCCCCTGAAATGTTGTTTGACCGAATTGTAGCATGTTTAAGTGAAAAATCAGAAATATGCAAAATAAATAATAAGAAACTGATAATAGGTAGCCTACTGATAGAATGATTGAACTGATCTGATGCCATGAATTGAAGATATTTATGTGCATTGTTCAATTAAATGCTCCTTATTCATGTAGGAAATATTCAAATTAAACCCCGAAAACCTCAATTGAACATTCTAAACAGTATTGTCTAGAAAGAGGATAAATATGGTCACTGAGACATTTATATTGTCTTTATGTTTAAAATTGCTAAACATTTAAAACATGAGCCTATGGCGCAAAAAACATACTCTACTTCCTGTTTACGAAAGACTGAAAGGTGACCATCCGAAACATGGACCATTTTAGTGTGATGTCAAATGCCAGAGTGCAAATATTCTTCTGAAAAGAGCTACATCCCGAATCATAGATTCTTCCAGTTTGGAACTAAATGCCAAAGTGCAAATATTCTTATAAACAAAAGCTACGTTCCAATAATAGGGCCTTCTAATTTGATATCCAATGCCAAAGTGCAACATTCAATAAAGAAGCTACATCCTAGAACATAGATCCTTCTAATGAAATACCCAATGCCAAAGTGCAAATATTCTTCTGAGAAGCAGCAGCGTAGGGGAAGGCGGGTGCTTAAGACAAACAAAGAACCAGAATCTTCCATTTTTATTATCACTAAAAAAGGAAAGAAAGACAGCCAGTATCTTGAGCATGCAATACTCCTGATAAAGTCTTCAAATGAAATATCACAACGAAATGGATCAAGCAATATAAGCTCCATGGTAATAAGAAAACATCATATGTTGAATTCAGCTAAAAGGAGTTCCTCTGTGGCACTAGTGAGTTAACAATCAAATGGGGCAAAAAAAAAAAGTAAAGCAAAGGGTAAGTTTCACTAAACTCCCTTGGTTGGGTATTTTCCATAATAGCTACCAATACTTTGTTTTTCCCAATTAAGCCCAAAAATTTTCTCCATTTAACCCCCTAAGCCTCACAGAAACCCTCTAAACTTTTACTTTTTACCATGAACCTCCAAAACTAAGTGTCTCCTGCATTTGAAGGACCATATATACTTGTATTCTCTGCAGCTCATCTTCTTCCTTTTGGGGAGTTTCGTGGGAAAGTTTTTTTCTTTTTTTTTCTTTTTTTTGGGGGGGGGGGCGGGGGCGGGGATTGAGGTTATGTGAGACTTTTTGTAGTTTTGTCAATTTAGTGGGGGAGAAAGTTTGGGGTTGTTTTGTAGGAAACACTCAAATAGTTTGGGGGGCTTTGTGAAATTTACCCTTCGCTTTAGGGCAACTAGATGTTTGGACAAATGTGTCAATTTAACCACCCACGGAGAAACAGTCATGATGGTCAAAGCAGTGTTTTCATCATATGTTTTCTCCATCAAAGTTCTTCAAGTAGTAAACTTCTTGCTCTATTCAATGACTGATTTGTGTCCATGGATGTGCAAGCAGTTTGGTGCAGCATTGTGTTTGCTTTGTTGCATGAAAGACTAGACTAATAGGACTTTAATGATAGGAAAAAGGACTTGCTTTTGAACACTTTGTTAAATATTGATATTTGATGAAATCGCAAGAAAATGACACATGGTTCCTTGTCTCATACTTGGTCCCATGAATTTGGGTCCACAAAGAAGAGAGAGGAAATAACAAAAACAAAAATTATACCTCCAAAGGCGATCTACAATATTGCCTTTACCAATATGTTCCTCAACAAGCAAAGGTGCATCTTCCGGAGCAACATATCCATACCTATCCCCCCACCCCCCCACCCGCCCCCGCCCCAAAAAGAGAGAGAGATAGAGAATTCAGTATCAATAGAGCTAATGGAAAAATTGTGACAGCACACGAGAACTATAAGCAAATTATGCAGAAATTTTCTTACCAGTGGCCACTCACTTCTCCATTTACATCTCGATTAAAAACAATAACGTTCCCGGCATATTTGTGGCCCCCAACGTGTGAGCATGGTTTAACACAAACTTGCCCTTGAAATTTGGGTGACATGACTTCTTGAAACTTGCTAACAAGAACAGGCCCGCAAACACCACATCTCCGATCTCTATTCCCATGGGCACATACGAAAATATGTGATGATTCCATCATTCCCTCGGCTGATCCAGCCGACCACTGTGCCTCTCTCACCAGAACATCTTCAACAAAACTATCGACATCAGAGCATCTCAATTGCCTGCAAGGTGATGATGAAACGAAATTTTAGCCTAATATTGAGTTTGTATGTTGGGTAGCACTGTGTAATTGGTTATCTAACCTGTATCTGATCATATCTGGGAAAATCAGTACATCCGCAGATTCTCCGCTTGAACAATGTTCATCATTATCCTCTCCTTTGCACATTGTCAATTTTGTCTGTAGATTATAAAAAATGAAAATGAGAAAAACCACAGCATTTTCGATCTTAAGGTAAAATTTATTTTTGCACAGCAAAACAAGCAAGAATGTCCTGATTTTACAAACTAATTCCAGCAGCAACAGATTTTTATTTGCCATGCACATGATTAATGAAGAACCAGAACCAAATAATAACAATAATAATAAGGGGTTTTAACTACATATCCTTCAAATTAATCATACTTGCAAATCTAGCCACTAAATCACGGCAGCTGCTAATTTTCCATCCAACCTCACTATTTTTTGACAGGTGAAGGGGAAATTTCAGGTAAACATTTAAATAATTAAACTTGATATGGTAGAATTTGGATGGTAAATTAGCAAATATCTAAATGTCAAGGGTAATATGCGAGTATGATTCGTTTGGACCTGTACATATCTAGGGGGAGAAAAAATCGAACTTGAGCTTGCGATCGGAGGAGCATTAGGTTGGAGAAAAAGATGTGACCTTTCTCTTCATGTTCCCCTTTCTCGCGGTGATCGCCGATGAGAGGAGCCTCGGCATCCCGTCAGAGGACTCCGCAGCGGACTGCCACGTGTCAGGGGACCCGTAGCAGAGGAACACGTGGCGGTCGTACGGATGCACGGTCCCAGCGAGCTTCTCTCGCCCGAACTCGGATCTCCGGAAACCGAACTCCGTTGCGGCGGCGGCGGCGGCGGCGGAGTTCGTGGAAAGGGAGCGGAGAGAGAGGTGGAGAAGGGATCGACAAGCGACGATGATGGAAGGCGAGAAGCGATTCATTTTGTTTGATTGTTGATCCGGAGCTTTGAATTTGAAGTTGAAGCATCGAGGAGAGCTGTGTAAGTAATTATGCAATGATGAATTTTAATTTGATTAGTTTTAAATTATGCATTGATGAATTTTAATTTGGTGAGGGGCATAATTGTCTCATAAATGCAACAGTTATGGATAATAGAATATTTCCCTATAGATAGATTTAACAGCCACTAACTCGAAGGACTAAAATCAACAACTTAAAACAATTTGAGGGACTAATACTAAAATACTCAGATTTGAGGGACTAAGACAAAATAGCTCAGATGTAAGGGACTAATATCTAAAATACCCAAGTAAGAAAATACAAAAAATTTGCTATATAGAATTTAATACAATTTTAATTTCTCTTAAAAAAATTGTGAAGTCATATTAAAGTGACAAAAATAGCAAAAACATTTAACTAAATAATTTTTAACTATATTTATTAATTAATCTTATTTTGCCACGTCATCATCGCGTTGCACTTTCAACAACAATTTTGTTTTTCAAACAAGCACCGTCTTTTACTTTACTTTCGATTTACCAAACTACCCCGTAACACAATAGTTGAATTGAATGCAAATCCTTATTTTGCACAATTAGTCCCTCAAAGTCTAAAATTGCCATTTTATCCCTCAAATCCTGTTGTTATTTCAAATTAGTGAAATCTGTTGTCAGCTACCGTCTGGTCTCGGAGAATATTTCATTTAACTTAATTTTTCATCTTTTTTTTTCCAGTTATTCTCCGGTTTAAGTAGGGGTGTGCAATGGTCGGTTCGGTTCGGTTTTTATCAAATTTTGAACAACCGAACCGAACCACCTATAATTCAAAACCGAACCGAACTATTGCAAGTCGTTTTAGTACGGTTCGGTTCGGTTTGTTCGGTTCTAACTTCATCAAACTTCTTATCAAACAACAAACTGTGTTAAAGAAAAAAAAGATATCAACAAAGTAGGAGATTATGAAGCATTAAACATTGATATAATGATATTGTTTTCAACTCATAATGATTCAGAAAATGAGTTTAGGGTTTGAGTCTTTGACTCTTTAGGGATAGGTCGGGTAGGATTTGAGATCAGAATGTGTAGTATTGCACTATATTCGGTCGGTTCGGATCGGTTCGGGTTGAAAAGTTTTCAAACCGACCCGAACCACCCTACTCATAAAACCGATTTTTTCGGGTCGGTTCGGGTCGGTTCGGATCGGTTCGGGTTGAAAAGTTTTCAAACCGACCCGAACCACCCTACTCATAAAACCGATTTTTTCGGGTCGGTTCGGGTCGGTTCGGTCGGTTTTTTCGGTTTGGACCGAACCATGCTCAGCCCTAGGTTTAAGTTACTCCAAACCTAGACTTGTTTCTTTAAACCTGATTAAACCCCAAAACTCATTTCCTTTAACTTTTTGGGATGTTGAGGGATTCAACCAATTGACAGTAGAAATGCAATATACCATCTGTCACCAATATGACTTGTTTTGGCTTTGAGTTTTTCTAAATTAATTATTTCTTAGTTGAATAGTTACAAGCTACAACTTGCATATACATTTTACAAAATTTGTAGCTCACTAAAGATGTGGAAATGCACAGTGCAAATGTCTTTTCCCCTAATTTCTGATAGGAAAGGGGAAAATGACATAGAAAGAAGAAAATAACATAAAGCGACTATGTTTTTTTCTTGTACTACTTGCATTTTAGAAAATCAAATTTTAAAAATATTAATCATATTCATAAGAGAGATGGAGACACATGCCAATTTGATCCTCTGATTAAACGGATACAAATACTCTTAAGTGGTTTGAAGTATAAACTGAGAGAGAATTTAACAAATATGAATATTTGAGAATAATTTTTAAAAATAACTAAAATTTGGACAGGATCTAGATGAAGACCCTTGCAAGAAAATAAATCAAATCAACTTTTTTGCAAGCTACAATTAAACCCAACCGCTTACAGAGCCAAGGAGTACAAAGCTAGATGAAAACAAGCCAAGGTAGGATAGAATACCAAAAAGATTTTGATGGATAACCTCATCTCAAAGCCCAAGCCAAACGAGGTCCTCATTTGAAAAGCAGTAAAAATACAAATAACTTGCTCCTCTCTCCACTATACAAACAAACAAACAAGCATAGCAAATATAGGCACATCACAAATCAACAAGACATAGAGTTACAAAAAAAGAGAATCACTTATTTCTCTCTTTATCACCAGGAAGATGAGAAGGTGATGCCCCATCCACAAAGCTCTTCTTCCTATGAAACATCCCACTCAGGTTTGGCAGCAAGGCAAACTTCTTCGACGCCCCAGTCGACAACTTACCATGATGATGCTTCCTGATGCCGTCTCCGCTCCCTTCAGCAGCGGCAGCGGCAGCGGCAGCGGCAGCCGGAGCCCTAGAAACCCTAGGCGGTGATGTTGCGTCAATCGATGTCTCCCCTCCCTCTGTCTCTGCCATTAATCTCGCCGCCATCTCGCTCGCTTTCTTCTGCTCCTTCTCCCTCCACCTCCTCAGCTCCCCCTCCACTGCTTTCTTTGCTGCCTCAGACATCTCCGCCCTCTTTAGAGCCTCTTCCCTCGCTGCTTCCATTTCTTCTATCTCCTTCCTCGTGGCTTCCAACCTCTTTGCTGCTTCAGCCTCGCTCGCCTTTATTGCCTCGACTTGGGCCGCAGCGGCAGCCACCTTCATCTCTGTGAGCTTCTCAGATTCCTCAACTTTCTGGCTTAGTGATGCGTACTCCTCCTTTGAGATCATTATCTCAGCAGCCCCGGACTCTGCAGATGTTGATGAGCGTGCAGCACTAGCCCTTGCTGATAGATTCTTGATTTCATCGAGTGCTCGGGCTTCTGCTGCTTTTGCTGCCTCTGCTTCCTTTAATGCTACTTCAAGCTTCTTCTCTGCCTCGGATAAGGTAATTTTCGCTGTTTCAGCTTCATTTCTTACTGCCTCGGCTTCTTTCTTCATTTCTTCCGTCTCTTGGAGAGCTGTCTCAGATTCTGACTGCAGCTGCTGAAGAGCTGTCATCAGGTCACCTGATGACAAAGTTGCTTTCGATTCTGCTGCCACTGCAGCCTCAAGTTCAGCCTTGCATTCCTGGAGTTTTACGTGGAGATCTGCTACAAGAGTTTCAGTCTCAGCATCCTTTTCTCTCAGCTCGTTATGCTGTTTCGTCACTGTTTCAAGCTCTAACTTTAGAGACTCAAGCAAACTTCGGAGAGAACTTTCTTCCTCGGCTACTTTCAGCAGCACTTCTTTAGCTCCATCCAGCTCAGTGTTCACAGTATTAAGAGATTCAATATCAGAAGCCCGAGCATCTTCCAACTGCTTGCGAACTGCATGAATCTCGGTGTCAGTCTCAGTTAGCTTTGATTCGAGTTCTTTATGGAGTTCAGGGTTGAAGTCTTTCTGCAGAGCAGCAAATTTCTTCTCAGTTTCTTCTAGGGCAAGCTGGTAGGATTGCCGGGTGGAATCTTTCTCAGACTTAATCTTGGATTCTTCTTGCTGGGCTTGCTCAGTGGCGATCTTCACATGGACTAGGGATTCCTGTACTGCTGATATCTCCATGGAGAGCTGGTGAGCCTTGAGAGAATTTTCCTCAGACTGCTGGTTGGCCTCGGATTCTTGATTGCAGGCAGATATCTTGGCTTCAACCAAGGCCTCAAACTCCTTTCGGATTCTCCTGAGATCCTGCTTTGCAGCATCAAGTTCAAGGATGGCAGCAGCATATTGCTCTGTGGACCGTTCAAGTTCAAGCTTTCCAGTTTGGTCCTCGCCAGGAATTACTTCTTTGAGTTGGTCGGTCTGAGTCTTTGCAGCTTCGGCAGCCTTCAGAGCAAGCTCCTTGGATTCATTGATAACTGTCAGCTTGGCAGTCAGATTGTGAACTGTTTTCTTGGCCTTGTCAAGCTCAGCAAGCGCTTGCGACCGAGTTGTTTCAGCATTTTGGAGTTGTTCCCTGTACTTATTTAGCTCCTTCTGTGCTAAGTGCAGTTGTGTCTCTGTCGCGAATGCTTTTTGCTGTGAAACAACATGACGTACACCAAAGTGATTACAATAGGTAGGCTAAAGAGCTCAGAAGAATAAAAAAGTATACAGGTTTTGCGTCCAACTCCATCACAAAACATGTAAGTTGCGCCTTTGATAAACAAGAGTTTAAAAAACTTCCAATAAAAAAAATTGATAAACAAGAGTTTGAAACTTCCAATAAAAAAATACACCCCGGATGATGAAGAGAAAGGCACATGGGTCATAAGTTTTAATTTTCTTTATTTTATTTTAGAAACTATTAAATATCCACCTATGAGTTAGAAACTATTAAATATCCACCTATGAGATACCTTCCGCTCACTTACAGGGCACTAGATCCAGTGTCCCGAAGCATCTAACACTCTCTACAACACTAGCCATCTGTTAAAGTTAAATTTCATATATTCAATTTTCTGTTGGTTCTAAATCAATGTTTTTGTCCACCTTTCTTCTTTTGAAATTATCCATTATCTAGCTCCATTGACTAATAAGATGTAATCAGGAACATATTATCTTGAATATGCATAGTAGTCCACCCATTTATTGCAAAGTTATTAGGATCTTATAATGATCCTTCCTTTAAGTATATGGTTAATTCGCTTGCGAGAATTTATGTGGATGCTAATTCAAACAGCCAATTCTAAAGCAAAAACCTTTGATTGAATGTAAGAGTTGCTAGATATATCATGTATACAATTAAGCAATAAAGCAGAATCTAAACCAAGACCTACCTCGGGAGTGGTGGAAGTCTTTGATGGAGTGGCTAGCTTAGCCTTTCTCCCTGCAAAGGCTACATCCCCAAATAAGCTAACTGCAGCCTTGACAGATGCAAAAGGTGCATTGGTGTCTATCTCCCCCACTTCTGCTTTCGGAGAATCAAAAGAATTTGAACGACCTTTCACATTCATGCTGTTCTTCACTCAATAACAACCTGCACGCTAATATATCAAAAACAAATGGTTCAAGCAGCAACAGAAACGGCAACGAAAGCTGACTTAAAATGCCAAATGAAAACAAAATCAAGAAGTTATTGGATATGATTAGTAAACAAACAAAGTAGAAGCTTATTTGGTGACAACGAAGCCAACGTCATAACCATCTTCACTGTGGAATATGTATCAGGTTTCTATCCCATCTATCTAGGCGACATTAACCCTCTACAAGTTGCTGCTAGATTTCAATTTGAGTAAACTAGGAAGGAGAGAGGTCTTGCCATGCCAATTGAAGCATCTTTGCTTTATATGTGAGTAAAGCAAGGAACATTTAAAAGCAAGTTGTTCCCAGAATACAAACTACATAATCATGGTGGCATCAAATCTGACCATAAGCTTTGTCTTGCATGTCACAAGTATGATTGACAAAACTAGAAACTGTCTCTCTTTCTTATTTTATCTAAAATCTAAAAATTTGACAGCCAAGCCAACCAAGCATTCACCCTTCATCGTTCAGCAGGCATTGCAGCTTTCTCTCATATGACACCAGGAATTTGATCGACAATAGTGTTTTATCCCTTGATTATTTTAAGAAAAAAATTTGAGAAAGATAAAGTATCAGCAGTCTTCAGGAATTTGGTTGGAAGAAGATGAAGAAGAGTCAGTAACAGGCAGTGCCAAAAGCATCAAAAAGAATGTGTTTAATACGCAAATTGAAAAAGGACTAACCAGTGCTGGCAAGATTACATCATTTTATAGGCTTTAGAAAACTTCATAAAGCACAATTCACCTCAGCCAAATCGTTGATGGTCGAGATAGTGGTCCGTGTACTTGCTAATGAAACTATCATTCAATGATGAGATCAGGACAAAAAGGTTATAAAATTAATGAGGGGAAAAGGTCACTAAAAATAGAAGAGTGAAGTTGGATTTTTAGGAGGACACAGGGAAATATCAGAAAAATGCTGAATTGCATGTAGAAAAGCACAGCACCTTTATCAGTTTCAATTGACATAAAGAGGATCTAAGAAATAATCTCCAGCGCAACCTCGAGCCCCAAATTTCTATTAAGTGGCTGACATTTTTTTACATATTAACTTGTCAGATTTGAAGACTAGCATTCTCCAGTTATACTAACCAAACAACAAGGTCACATACGGGTCTAAAGCAACAAACATTGTCAAACGTTAGTCATTATTGACGTATCATATCCTAATACATGCTTATCTGACTCCCTCTTTCAACAAATCTTGATACACATCCCCAACTTCTTATAGTAGATCATGGCTGTTAATAAATACAAACAAAATAACTGTATATGTAGGTGTCGTTTGTCAAAGGGTTAAGTGAGAGGTTAAGAAGACTTAACCCTTTCTTAGCCCGCCAAACACAAAGAAATCTATATAAAGGCTAAAGTAAGTTAATCCTCTATAATTTGTCAAACAGAAAATATATAGAAAGGTTAAGCTAACCCCTCTAAAGGGATTAAAATGAGTTAACCCTTCAAAATTAGGGTTTACTAATACTCCTATTTAGAAGAATTAAGAGCTAACCCCTCTAATTATAAAGAAAATAGTCAAAATCATTGTTATTCCCAAACACTAAAACTGATCATAAGGGTTAAAATAAAACTTATATAACGGGTTAATAATTTAGTCATTCAGATCATCGAATGGGTTAACTATGTTAATCCTTCTCTTTAATCCCTCATCATTAACCATTTGCCAAACGGGGCCTACGACCATGTGACAAATGACCAACAAATCTTTTTTTTTAAAACATCCACCCTGAACCCGACCAAGCCTACAAGTAAAAAGTGAATCGTGCATTGCTAGAATTCAATCCTACGCTTGCATCCCCGTTACAAACCTTCTATCTCTTCCTAAAAGCGTAAAGATTCCCTAGGAAGAAAAAGTGCGTTAATGCTCCAAGAACAAAGCTTCGTTAGCTGATCTTCTTCTTTTTTTTTAATAGAGGGAAGGAACAAGGGGGAAAAACAATTAGGGCCCAACGGTTAAAACTAATCAAAAAAAACCCCCCAAATTTCGTGATGTGTAACATAACAGCCAAATCGTAAAACATTCCAGACGAGAACCTTCTCTTTCCAATTTTCTCTCTAATTCCTTGCTTGCACCTCTTAAAGAAAAGAATCAGTTTGCAACCCAAAAAAAAGGAAATTAGCACCAAGAATAAATGAAACAACGGGCTTATAGTAACAATCAACAGAAACTCTACCTCGGATTAAACTCAAACTGACATCCGTCCAAACCCTAGAAGCCACCTCAGAGCCAATCCTCTCGAACGATCGGACGATCAAACGGCGCTAGGGTCGCCAATCCAGCTATGGAGCTCGCAAATTTTGCGGAACTGATAAAAGGCAACGAAGAGAAGAGAGATCGAAACCCTAGAAAGAAAGAAGGAAGGAAGGGAAAAAAAAATTCCCCAAAATGAGGGAAGGGAGTGGCGAGGACGAAGGATTCGAAATTTGACAAATTTCAAAAGGACGTGGGGCCCACCTTATTCCTCTGTTTGTAGTTTTCTATTGTCAAGGAAAGAATATTTTCCGTGTTTGGTTCCGGGTTTTTAATTTGTTTTCGGGTGTCCCAGGCATGCGACCGTTCTGAGTTCAAAAAAAGGAATAATTATCATTTAAAAAAAAATTTGATTTCTCTAACCCACGCCATGGACAGTAGTCCTTTGGAGCTGAGGGAGGGATAGAAAGAAATGAATAGCAAATGAGTTTCTCATCGTTTGCTCTAGTTTCTCTCTTACCTCTAATCTCTTTATGTCTCTCATTCTTTAAGTGTTCGTGATATCCATTTGGAAAACCCTTTTTATTTAAATTAGAAATAAATTTTATCGTTTTTTAGATGAACTCAAAGTTAAATAAGTCTCTAAAATTTACCTTATATTTATAAAAGAATAATGATAAGTACATTGTTCTCTCCTCTATTATTTCTGCACTATAAAAGACAAAAGTATGAACATATAGATTTTGGAAAAGCGTTGAAGAGAACCGATAGATTTTGGAGCGGGTCTATAAATTGCATGGGTTTTAGAAGGCATATAGCCAACAAATAATTATTATTATTATTTTGTTTGGAGAGAGGGGAGTATTTTTGTCATCGCACCCCCTTCTCAAACCCAAATCATGAATATATATATATATATATATATATATATATATATATATATATATAT
>BQKN01056918.1:12868-28581 GCA_022839385.1 Asparagus kiusianus | reverse complement strand
GGCCGAGACACCCTAGGGTGTCTGGGCCAGGCCGAGACACCCCTCGGGTGTTTCGGCTTCGCCGAGAGGCCCCGGGTGCCTCGGTTCAGTCCGAGACTGTCCGCCGTTGTCCCGCCATTGATTCTTCGTTGACTTTTCATCCGAACTCGGATCTGAGTGATTTCGGATGCGTTGGAATCTTGATGGCGAGCTCTGTAGGCCCCGATGGTTGGATTATCAGTGGGATGATCGGGACATGGCGGGCGTTGGTCTAATTGCGGTGATCGCGGGGTTTTCGGTCAATCCGTATTCCCGTGATTCTGAGATTCTGTGGCTCACGTAATCTGTCGGTTCACTTCAGGCACTCACCGACGTCCTTTGAACTCTTGTGAACCAGGTAGTGACGTTCATCGTCGCTTGTTAACACTGAGCTGTTTGTGGGGACCTATCGGCAATTTTTGACGCCTACACCTAGCATCTTCGGGCAGCATGCCGTACAGGACGTAATTGATGATCGAGAGATGCTGGTCTTTCAGGTCGGGCTGATCTGAAATTTGATGGGTGGCATTCCCTTTTGGAACGTCCTTTAGTCGAAAAAGCCTTCGACTTGCCACAGTGACCCATTGATTCGTTTCTAATGGTTGGGCCAAATTAGCTGCCAAGGATGTGAGGACGTCCACGTATGTGTTCTTAGAACGAAGCACATGTTCAATGCGGAAACTTTCGAATGACTCCACTAGCTTTGTAGCTACTTTGTGAAACGGGATCAAATCATCATTTCTAACTTCGTACTCCCCCGTCATCTGCTTGACGATGAGTTGAGAGTCGCCGTAAGCCTCGAGACGCTTTATCCCTAACTCCCTTGACAACTTGAGTCCAATGAGTAGCGCATTGTACTCAGCCACATTGTTGGTGCATGGCTCTGTTAGAGAAAATGCTCGGGGCAATACGTGGTTATGTGGAGAAGTGATGACCACCCCCACTCCTGCAACAATAGAGCCGCTCGTGCCGACGCGAGATGCGCCGTCGAAGAACATTTGCCAAACCTCTGGTGACAATGTTATGTTGACTTCGGGGGGTTCATCTGGCAAATCTTTAAATAGGTCGGTCTTTGCTCCTAGCGGATGACTAGCCATAAGATCACAGATAGCCTGCCCATTGACCGACTTTTGCGACATAAAGTGAATGTCATACTGAGACAGTAGGTGTGCCCATTTGGCCAAACGCCAGTTTAAAGCCGTAGGCTGTGTCATGATAACTTGGATGGAGTTCATCCGGGAAATGACGTAGATTATCTGGCCAATCAGGTAGTGTCGCATATTTTAGATGGCGAAAACTAAGGCCAAACACTCCTATTCGACCATTGGGTACCGCTGTTCGGTGCCTTGTAGGGTTCTACTTAGGTAGTAGATGCCCTGCTCGTGGCTAGCGTCGTCATTTTGTGCTAAGAGGGCACCCAGAGAATACTCCATAGCCCTGATATAGATGAGGAACGGCTTTCCTGAGATTGGAGCTGCAAGGACGGGCGGGTTTGAGAGATAAGCTTTGATCTCCTCAAAGGCCCATTGGCAAGGCTCCTCCAACACGAAGGAAGTACCTTTCTTTATTAATTTGGAGAAGGGTTGACACTAGCCCGAAATATTTAAAATAAACCTCCGGATGTAAGCCAACCGTCCCTGAAGACCCCTAAGTTCCTTAAGGTTTCGGGGTGGCCGAAGCTCTTGAATAGCTCATACCTTGTCTGGGTCAATCCGGATTCCTTTCGTCGTGATGACGAAACCAAGGAATTTATCACTAAACATTCCTAAAAAATGACTTCGTAGGATTCATCTTGAGTTGATGAGTGCTCATGAGTTCGAACATCACCTTCAAGTCTTGGAGGTGATCATCTTTACGGCGACTCTTCATGACCAAGTCGTCCACATAGCACTCGACCGTCTTTCGCAGGTAATCTTGAAAGATCGTGCTCATGGCGTGCTGGTAGGTTGCGCTGGCATTTTTGAGTCTGAATGGTATAACAGTGTAGCAGTACACCCCCATAGGAGTCCTGAATGAAGTGTGTTTTTGTCTTCGAGGTGCATTTTGATTTGATTATACCCTAAGAACCCATTCATGAAGGACATCCTCTCAAATCCACACGTGTTATCAATGATGACGTCCGTGATGGGTAAAGGAAATTCATCCTTGGGGCACGCAGCATTGATATCCCTGAAGTCAATACAGATGCAAATCTTACCATTCTTCTTCAGGACTAGAACAATATTGGCTACCTAGTCGGGGTGCTATTCCTCTCTGATGAAGCCGGATTCGATTAATTTCTTCACTTCAGCCTTGATCGCCTCCATGATCTGCGGGCGAAACAGCCTCTGTTTCTGTTTGACTGGTTTGGCATCTGAGCCGATGTTGAGGCGATGCATGGCGACCCGTGGATCAAGGCCGGGCATGTCCTCGTAATTCTATGCGAAGACATTAATGTATTCCCGTATGAGGGTAATGAGATCTTCTTTCTCCTGAGGAGGCAGACTACTACTGATGAATATGGGCTTGGGATTAGTCTCATCATCCATGTTCACTTGAAGGATTTCGTCTTCGATCGGTGATTCACGTTGCTCGAAGCAACTATTCCACTAGCGTTAACGTGGCGATTCCATGTCTCATCATAAAGTGGGACTTGTTCGTCTTCTACCATTTTGGCGGGATCAATCGCATCCATGTTGACTGTAAGGTTGTCGAACAAATCCCTTACGCTGACGTCTGAGTCCTATGTCGAGGTTATCGACGATCGATCCCCTGAACGTGCATAGTCGGAGTCCTTGTTAACATAACAGAACAAATCCGATGAGGAAGAGGAGTAGCCTAAACCTCTCTGAGTCCTGTTGAAGTAATTTGAGGGTTTGTCTTTAGGTACGTAAGCAGGTCGGATGACCGTCTTGCATCCTTGGCCGTAATTCAGGCCTTCTGGGCGAGTGAGGTCATATCCCATGTTGCTCATCATACGCTTCACGATTTGACTGTACTACAAAAATTGAGCCGCGGGGTCTTCATCTTCAGACTCGTCCCACAATGTACGCAAAGGATGATCGATTCGTCCAAAGATAATATCCTTCTGGTAGTTATCCTGGGCTGGTACAACAAGTACAGCTTGTGAAGACTTGATCGGCTGTGCTTTCACGACATACGACAAGCATATAGGAAAGTGCAAGGAGTGGTCGTTATAGAGCTTCGACATTAGGTCGTTAGATGTATCATCCTTGGACGTTGAGCAAGACGACAAATAAGCAAAGTTAAACTTCTCATTCACGATAATCTCCTCCGCCTGAACAGTGTTGGTTATATTGTGACTTTCACAACCAATTACAATTAAATTGAAATCATTTAGGACCAGGGTGTCACCTTACTTAGGTTCGCTATCTGCTTCATTGCCGCTCTCAAACTCCTCGATCGGTAGCTTGTCGGGGTCCTGGTATAGTAGAGAGTTCGTGAAGTAGTTCTCGATGCCCTTGAAGGGTTGTTTGTCAGCCACTACTGTTTTCACTTGCTCATAATTATCTACATACTTCAAGCATTATTGTAGCGTGGACGGGACTATCTGGTTGCTGTGGATCCATGGACGTCCTAAGAGCACGTTGTAGGATGGCTCGACGTCGATGACGTAGTAGGTCACCTCTGTCTTCATGTCGCCTATTCGACACTTCAGACGGATCTTACCGAGTGGTCGAGTCCCAGTAGCATTAAAGCCAAAGATAGTCGTGGTAGTTGTGGATAGACGCTTCAGAGGTATCCCCAGGTGTTTGATCAATTTCAGGGGTACGATGCTTAGTGCAGACCCTGGGTCGACCTGAATTCGATCCACTTTCGACGAATCGACGTACCCCGTGAAGTATAGTGGTCGATCATGAAATGTGCTTTTGATGAGCATGTCCTCAGGAGTGAAAATGATGTAAGGGACCCGCCTCTCGGTGGTTTGGCAACACATCACAATTCTCGCTCCGTGTCTTCTTCCCTCAAGAAGTGGGTGGAGAAGGCCTCCGAGTCGGCTAATGCCTCTTGTAGGGCTTCCCGGGTAGGCCTGGATAGCTACAGGAGGTCGTACATGGTAATTCACATGGGGATGCTCTTCAATTGCGCGAGCATGTTGAATTAGAAAGGCTGATTGCTCGAGCTCGGCCTGTCTGGATCTAGAGGGGTTGCCGTGGCCGGCCTCATGGGAAGCCTTGCCGGGTTCTCTGCCCTCGTAGGGTATTCTTTTGCGAATTCCTTTCCTGCCCTCGTAGGGTATTCTTCAATTGCGCAAGGACGATGGCTTCCTCCTTGGAGTCCATGAGGGTTGATACTGCAGTCTGGTCCCCATCTGGCACGACTGAGATGGCATTGCATGGTCTACCTTTGGTCTTCCCGGAGGGCTTTGTAGTCTATTGTTCGTCACTGAGGAGGTCCGGATGGACCCATATCACTTGACTTGATGGCAAAATCTGAGGTACTAAGTCTTTCCCTCGTTGATTGTTTGGGTCGTCATTAGTGATTTTCAGGACTGCCCTTGGGATAGGGATTATCCCTGACAGAGCCTGAACCTCTGGGAGATCTGTCCCAAAATGTAAGGTGATCATATTCATGGTCACCTGCTTTTGTGTCTTCTCCTTCTTTAGGACTCCTACATCGTAGAGGGCCTGAAGCTTGTCTTTGAGGATGTAACATTTAGAGGTGTGGTGGCTAAGGAATCTATGATACACATAGTAACCCGGGTCATTGGTCTTGTCCGCCTCCTCAAGCTTTGTGACTTTCGATAACTTGATCCGATTACTCTTGAGTAGAGTATCAAATGTCGCCACCACTTGGTCTTCCTTGAAGTCATACTGCCGCGATGGGCGTTGCTCGAATTGCCTAGGCTTCGGCCTTTGAGCTGTTTTGGGCGTCGAGGCGGAATCGATGGTCATGATCTCTTTTCCTCTTGTTCGAGGAGGATTCTTTGGCGTGGTCGGCTCTACGGCTCCCTTCTTGGGATGTGGCTCCTCGGCTTCTAGCCTTTTGATCATGTTCTCTACTTGCACGCCTTGGCGAACAAGTTCCTTCCATGTTCGGGTTTCCACCGTGCTGACCTTGGATAGAATGTGGATTGAGAGATTATTGCGGCACATTTTGATCAATGTAGACTCAGAGGCCTGGTCTCGGCAATGAACTAATCGATTCCTGAATCTCTTTACAAAATCGTTAACCGATTCCGACTTCCCCTGCTTTTCGGCGAGGAGGGTGGCCATCGATACCTCCGTGTCATCATCGAAGAAGCGGGCCAGGAAGAGTCTTTCTGCGTCGGCCCAAGATGTGATGGAGCTAGGCTCTAACTTACGGAACCATTCAAAGGTGACCCCTTTGAGGGTACCGATGAACAATCGGGTGAGGATGGCGTCGTTCCCCATAAGGAAACCACTTTGAGCTATAAAATAATAAATATGCTGTGAGGGCGAGCCCTTGCCGTCGAACTGTACCAAGCTAATCGGCTTGAACTTTGCTGGGTATGGGACTATATCCTATTTGACAGGATAGGGCCGGACTACCCCCAGCTTGTTCATGTTTTGCTGGAGTTTCAAAGCATTGAGTTGGCTTTGGAACTCATCGAACCTCTTGTCGCGGGCGCTACCCCCAGTATGCGACGTCCCAAGCGATGTCTTGGAAGAGTAATCGGATTGTGGACCGATATTATCCTCTGTTTCAGTAGCTGGACGATGGGGAGGTACCTATTCCTTACCCCCCGCCTACCGCGGTACGGTGTGCAGTGTTTTCTTCTTCTTCTTCTTCTTGTTCAGAAGCTTCTCCAACATTTTCCTTAAGGAGTCGATGGTTGCCTGTTGTTCTTTGAACTTTTGGGCCACCGTCTGTTCATGGGTGGGTTCAGCCATGTGTACCCTTGCTAGTGCGTCCTGACTTGAGTGCGATGTTTGGGAAGTAGCCGCCGCTGAGTAAATATCGTCTTCGACGTCGAAGGGAGGTGCTAAGGTTTGAGTAATAAAACCCGATGCTTACCCCTATGCGACTGCGGGTACGTTGGTATATGCCGCCTTGTCCATGTTGAACAAGCGAAGGATTAGGTCCCAGGAAGGAGTCCAAATCTGGAGAAACAGAAAGCACGACCTTACCCTTGTCCGTCATGTTAATTGTAGCGGATGGGAGCTCTATATCATCGGTGGCGCATCCTCTTTGGTGATGACGCCTTTGACGATAATGTCTAGATCGAGAAGGCTGTTAAGAGAGCCTCTCGAACACTAAAGGTTTCACCGTTCCTATAGATTGGCAGTCAGCGAGTACTGTTTGGATAAGCCTTTCGCAGTGGCACTAAGGATTTGCCTCATGTATGGTGCGTTTGCGAGTTAGGTAACCCCAGAGGTCTTCTACGGGTGGTTGGCGACAATCCCCAACATAAGAAAGATTGTCCGAATGATCACACGAGAGAGTTTTGGATGCACTCCCTGGTGTACACTGGGTGGAATGATTAAGTGTTGGAGTTGGGCGAGTTTGCCTTGGTAGGCGAGTCTTCGCGTTTGGGCGAACTCTAACAGGCAGGCGAAACTCAACCCTTTGCTCACGCAGGCGAGTTTGTGAGGTATCGCCTACTACTTTGCCTTTGTAGTCAAGGCTCTCTCGCTCGTTACACTTATCCGTCTAGTGACCATGGTGAGGCTCGCCCGCAGTCGAGGGTTCGCCTACTCGGATAGGTTTGGTCGTTCGGGGTAGTTTTTTCGCATCAGGGATGTGACTTGAAAAGCGAAGTCTACCCGAGCGGGCGGTCTTGTCCATCGTGGTTGGCGTGCCTAATTTGGAGAGCCTTCTAGTGTCGTGCAAGTTGCCCCTTCATCTTACACTCTTTGAACCTGGGTGATAGTTCAGGCTGTCGTATGAGGCGAAGGCTTGGGCCTTCCGTCGGGCGAGGGCCTGTCGTTGCTGCTAACGAGCTCTTCTAAAGAGAGGAGTGTATGTGCGGGTTGCGGCGGCATGGTCTGCGCTGGAATGGACCACTGTTTCTTCCTGAGCAGGTGCTTGCGAGGGCTATTTAGCGACCCATCTGGCAGGCTTTCACCCCGTGCTCTTGACCTCTGGCTTGTCCTTGATTGATTTGGAGGGAGTGGGTTCCCTCGACGTGACTCAGATAGAGTCTCCAGGCGTGGAGGCTTTGACCGTTTGAGGTCGGCCTCTACACATGACTCTGTGATGCATCACCACGAGAGGAGGAGGAAGACAAGTACTCTTCATACTTGGCTTGATCGAACTTGACTTCTAGGGACTCCACAATCGTCCCAACAACAACCTCATCGAACTGAGTTACCACCATTTCGGTTGAAGAAACAGATGCTCCCACTGTGGTCGTCATCTTTTGTAGGTGTGAATTTCTGATCTCTCAAAATAGAGATTTCGTTTGTATTTATAAGAACAGCTTATTACAAACTAATGAATCTAAAATTACAACAGAAGCGAAGGGAATACCCTCCTTGTTTCACGTGGGGACTTTCGGTAGCTATAGGATGCCTCGCTCGGTTCTCGCACCGAGTCTGCTTTCCTTAGACCATCCGACCGAGGTTGCTGGTGAGCTTCAGTACGTAGTAGAAGCTCGAGTCGGTAGAGTTCGAGTCTCCGAGTTCGACGGTGATCAGGGCCCCAAACTGGGAGAAGATGCTACAGTGCAAAGATTATGCAAAGAGATTGTCTTCAACTCCTTTGAGAGTCGAGAGCTAGTGGTTCAGTTAACTGATTGAATTAATCAATTAGCTATGAGCGAACTGCTGAACCTCTTCTCTGTGGCTGGAAGAAGTTCTTAAATAGAGGAGAGACGGCGTGGCCACACCTTGAATCATGGGATATGACTATGTATTGTTGGGAGATACCATGTCTTGGGTTTGTACTATGAGCGGTTGCTCGATGGGCTCAGAGTACTGTACTCCTTCCCTTCACGTCATGAGGAGTGGGATGACCCCTCCTTGTACGTGGGGCAACGGCTGTCCAGTACTCTAATGGGTTTAGTCGGCTTGTCGTTTGTAGGCAGATTCAGTCCTTGACTCGTGCAGGCGAGGCGAGCTTTCTACAGGCGGATTTGGCGGCTGACCGGTTACTCGTACTACGAGCAGCTACTTGATGGGTTTGGAGTACTGTGCTCCTTCCCTTCACATCGTGTGGGAAGTGGGAAGGTCCATCCCTGTATGCAGCGTAGTGGCTGTCAAGTACTCAAGTGAGTCTAGCCAGCTTGCTGTTTGCAGGAGGATTCAGCTCTTGACTCGTGCAGGTGAGGTGAGCTTCAATCGTGAGTGTGCAGGCGGATTTGGCAACTGCATGGATTTGACTGGTTGCTCGTACTATGAGAGGCTACTTGATGGGCTTAGAGTACTGTGCTCCCTCCCTTCCCGTCGTGCGGGAAGCGGGAAGGCCCATCCCTGTATGCAGCGTAGCAGCTATCAAGTATACTATTTGAAGGCTAATTCGACTCTCGACTCGTAGGGGCGAATCGAGTAGACAGGCGAATTTTAGTCATCTGGATGATCTAGACTCGTGCGGGCGAGTCGAGTAAACAGGCAAATCTGGATGATCTTGACTCGTGCGGGCGAGTCGATCATATAGACGAATCCGGATGATCTTGACTCATGCGGGAGAGTTGATCATATAGGCGAATCTGTGATCAACAAATGCGAGCGAATTTGGCGACCGCGCGGTTTGGGTTCGCGCTAGTGAGTCAAGCCCATGGGTGAGCCCCACCCTCAATTTGTGTGGGCGACTTCGACTCGCAGGCGAATTCCATGTAAGTTTGTGTAGGTAATTTTTACTGTCTACAGTTGCGTGTAGCGAAAATTTCGGCAGCACTTCGACTGCAAAACAAGAGAGTCAGGTCATAATAAGAATTCCCATCTCACCAAGAAAATAAGAATCTGAAGCAAAATATCTCAACCAAGTGAGATATCAGCTCTTCCTCTCATCAGTTCTAGGACTGACCTGTCGAGGGAACCTAAAAGCTATTACAAATCATACAAATAGCGATACAACCAATTTTACGTGGTTCGGCAAATAGGCTACATCCACGGGGTAAGGAGGGGGGATATCTACTATTAGAGAGAATACAAATAGGGTTTACACACACAAGATCTCACAAATAAAACCCTCACAATCTCTCTCAAAGGGATGCACGGAACCCAAAAAAAACGCCTCTACTTTTCTCCGGCTGCGATTTCCTGTCGCAGCCGCAAAATAAAAAAAACCCTTCACACAGCGCCAAAAGAAACCGAAGTCTCTGCCATCTTTTTCTTTCGCACACCCTTGCACAAAAACCCTAAGAAAAAAGAAGACCTATTTATAAGCCTGATCTACGGAAATGAAGTTCACGCGTGAACTTCTACGAACCGCGTTCACACGTGATGTGGTGGGCCCCCACCACACGTCCGTGTTCACAAACTCTTCATGCGGGTTTTACTCCCGCTCGTGGCCCCACCATACGTTCGTTCATAATTCTCCACCTCGGCAATGTTTTCCCAAAACTGAACCGACACCAATCAAACCAAATATCTCACTTGTTGCATCCAGTACGAAGTAAAATAATTCACGACAACGAACTCAATCCACAACAAGTCAGGAACCCGAATGAGAGTCCAAACGATCTCACCCCCATCAACATCAACTAATCCAAAACTGGCTACATCGAAAAGACTGCCTACGTATCCTCTTGCCCAAGGAATCAAGCCTCATGTAGTTCACCCAAATGGCCATCAACGACCTCAACAATCACGAATATGTAACAAATTTTGACAATGATTAAATTTGTTGCTCGGAATCACCTTAGTGAGCATATCTGCCAGATTATCCTTCGTGTGGACTTTCACAATCTCCACATTGCTATCTTCAAGAACATCTCGAACGAAGTGATAACGAATGTTAATGTGCTTCGTCCTCGCATGAAAAACCTGATTCTTCGCCAAATATATAACACTCATACTATCATAATGAATAGTGACAGACATCTGCGATATACCAAGTTCCTCCAAAAGTCCTTGAAGCCAAATAGCCTCCTTCACAGCCTCTGTAATTGCAATATACTTTGCTTCTGTCGTAGACAAAGCCACCGTAGACTGTAATGTGCATCTCCAACATACCGACGTACGGGTCAAAGTAAGCACATACCCCGTAGTAGACCGGTGCTTATCCAAATCTTAGGTATAATCCGAATCAACATAACTAATGCATAGCTGCCCACCTATAGTGTTCCGCTCATAAACTAAACCAACATTGAGCGTATCTCGAATGTACCTCAAAATCCATCTCACGGCGTCCTAATGACCCACTCCTGGATCATGCATGTATCTCGAAACCATGCTCACCGCCTGTGACAAATCCAGCCTCGTACATACCATTGCATACATCAAGCTCCCAACCGCGCTCGCATATGAAGTCTTCGACATCAACTCACAATCTTCAACTGACTTTGGTGAAAGATCAGCTGAAAGCTTCAAATGGACTCCCAAAGGTACACCCACTGGCTTCGTATCAAAGCTAATATGGAATCACTGTAGAACCTTCTTCAAATAAGCCACTTGTGTCAAACAAATTCTGCCCTTCTTCTTATCTCTGCCGATCTCCATTCTCAAAATGCGTTTGGCCTCACCCAAGTCCTTCATCTCAAACTCATTTGAAAGCTGAACTTTCAACTCATCTATAGCCGATCTGGAAGTAGAGGCAACCAACATATCATCGACATAGAGCAACAAATAAATGTACGCACCTCCTTTCAATTTGTGAAAATATACGCAAGGATTATACTGGCTCCGAGTGTACGAATGACCAATCATAAAACCATTGAATCGCCTATACCACTGTCGAGGAGACTGCTTCAAACCGTATAGCGATTTCTTCAATCTGCAAACCAATTTTTCTTTCCCTACAGCTCAAAATCCCAATGGCTGAGTCATATATATTTCTTCATTAAGATCACCATGAAGAAATGCCGTCTTCACATCCAACTGATCTAGCTCCAAACCATACTGTGCCACCAAATCTAGCAAAATCCGAATTGAAAAGTGCTTCACTATCGGAGAGAAAACCTCATTATAGTCAATACCTTCCTCCTGTGCATAGCCCTTCGCAACCAACCTAGTTTTGAACCTCAAAGGAGTGCCCTCAATACCCTCCTTCTTCGTGTATACCCACTTGTAACCAATTACCTTCCGCCCTTTTGGAAGCTCAACAAGCTCCCACGTATCGTTCTTATGAAGAGATTCCATCTCCTCCTGCATAGCCACCTACCATGAATTAGCCTCCGAACTCTGCTCGGCCTCTCTGAATGTAGTAGGCACCAACTCATCGATACTCTCCACCGGAAGTGCATACGCAACTGTTGTTCACGGTGAAAATCGAGTCTTTCTTCATTGTTGATTCCATTGCCATCTTAGTTAACAGCTTTTCGAGTTACAAAGATCCGGTCTTTTTATAAGATCCGGTTACAATGAAAATCAAAGAAAAATAAAAAAAGATTACAACTTTCTCCTTTTGCCGAACAAATCACGAGCTCCTGTTTTTCGGTCGCTCGCTTGCGTGGGTTGTTTGCCTGCGCCGGGGTTTATCCGTTGACCACCGCGCGATCTAGATCCGGTCGGATCTACGCAATACGACGGGTATTATTTCACGAAGGAAATTATAGCCGGGGGGGGGTTATTTCGCCAAGGAAATAGTCGCCCAAATCTCTGGATTAAAGACCAAGCTTTGATCCGGAGTACGCTTGCGTAGATCTGAGATCCGGTCCTCTCGAACACCTGCTTTTTTTGGCGTTGACGATAGCTGAGCACCAGATCTGGAAGAGCGAGTCCTCGAAGTCCCAAAAAGCTTGGATCTTTTTTAAGTTCTGAGCCTCGAATCCAGCAGAGCTTCGCCTCTCCAAAAATTCCAACCTTTGAACAAATGAACCACCTCTCCTATTTATAGCCTCTCTTCACTGTTCCTACGTACAGGTGGCCGACACGCCTAGCCACCTCGAGGTGGCTAGGCTGCTGAGCCACCTCAAGGTGGCTCGGCATTGGCCGAGCCACCTCAAGGTGGCTTGGCTTGGGCTGAGCCACCTTGTGGTGGCTCGGTTTCGGCCGAGCCCCCTTAAGGCGTTTTCCATCGTTTTCTGTTTTCCGGTTCTGTCCGTGATTCGGTTGTGTGGTTGATTTGTTCGGACTCGATTCGTTAACCTGATTTGGTAATAAATCCGGTTCCTGATTTGGCAGTAAATCCACCTCTGAGTTCGAGTCCGAAACTGATCTTGATTCGATCATGATTCGTCCGAGTCCGCTCTTGGTTGGATGACTCGTTGATTTTTCAACCCGTTGGCTTGATTCCGCACGCGAGTGGATTCATTCCGTTGTTTTGCGTGCAGTTCGTCAGCTTCGTAGCCTCGTTAGTCCGCTTCGTTACGTATCGTTTGGCTTCGGTGTTTGCGGGCTAACGGTCGTGTTTGGATACGTCGCCCGATGGTCGGGTTGTCGAATCGGCGTCGTCGAGCTGTGTTAAGGGACCTATAGGCAGTTTTACACGCCTACAGATACCCCCTCCAAAGTATTCCAGCCTCGTTCTTTTATAGAAGAGTCTGGGATACTTTGGATATGATTGTCCCATCCTTCAATTGATTACATCGGGATATTTGGAGTGGCTTCTATTCTTGATTCCTTCAGTCCTCCAGGCTATTCGGTGCTTTGTCGAATATCTGTAAGGGTTCCGGTGCTGCATTTATTGTCTGACCGTCCGTCGGAATTTTGAATTTGAAGTCGATTCTCGATTTCCTTTCTTTTTAGCTCGAGTTGGTTGCTTCAACATAAAACTGATCATCGATTGACATTTGCGACGCGTTGTTCGGCGTCTGAGCTTCATTGCGACGCGTTGTCCGGCGTCCGACACAGCTTATACTCGTACGTTTTCTGGAGTATACACAGTTTAAGCTCTTAAGGAATTGGAGCATGACAGATACTTGAGTCATGAGACCAATTTATAGAATTGATGCATCAATGACTCGTATTTATAGAATTTTTGGCAAATTCTCAGCCATCAATGGGTTTGATGAGCCTTTACCGACTACCGTTTGAGTCGGGCTAGCATGCGGATTGTTTAAGCCCGTTCCGCATGTGACGTTGAGCTAAAAGAGTTAACCCTCTTAGTGCTACGATATTGAATACGTAGACTTCGTCTTTCTCCTGTGAAAAGACTAAACAGCAACGTGTATGAGACGTTGACTTAGGATTTTTGGCAAATCCTCAGCCTTCAACGGATTTGACGTGCTCTCACCGACTACCGTTTGAGTCGGGCTTACATGCGGATTGTTTTAATCCGTTCCGCATGTGACGTTGTGCTAAAGGAATGAACTCCTTTAGACTTTGTGCTATGATGTTGAATACATAGGCTTTACCATTTGTTACGGGAATAGGCTACCCGGCGACGCGTGTTAGGCGTTGACTTTAGGATTTTTGGCTAACCCCCAGCCTTCAACAGATTTGATTAGCCTTTACCGACTACCGTTTGAGTCGGGCTAGCATGCAGATTGTCTAAATCCATTCCGCATGTAACGTTGTGCTAATGGAATAAACTCCCTTAGACTTTGTGCTACGACTTCGAATACGTAGACTTTGCCATTGTTACAGGAAAAGGCTACCCGGCAACGTGTATTAGACGCTGACTTATCCTTACTTAGGTTTCAGGATAAGGTACCCCAGAATCGAACTCTAGTGTCTTTTTCTGCGGAGAAAGGCTAAATCGGTGACGCGTGTTAGGCGTCGGCATATCCTTTCTTAGGATTTAGGATGAAATTCCCCATGCGTGTGAGGCATGGATTTTGGTGTTATTAATAACAACCTGCCACAACGTTGAATATGTGGGCGAGTGTTCTTTTTAACGGTTAAGAACTAACCGGCGGCGCGCGTTAGGCGCAGACTTATCCTTTCTTAGGTTTTAGGATAAAATACCCCAGAATCGAACTCTGGTGTCTTTTTCTATGGAGAAAGACTAAACCGGTAGCGCGTGTTAGGCGCAAACTTATCCCTGCTTAGGATTCGGGATAAACTTCCTAGAATGGATCCTAAATTCTTAGAAAAGGATTGGTGTGGGAAGGAAGAATTTTATATTCTATTCCCCAAACAAGGAAGGAAGAATTTTATATTCTATTCTCAGTTAGAAAGGAGACTCGAGGTGGGATCTCCACCCCCAAAATCCGGAAAGGTAAAACTAAGAGTGAGATTTCCACTCTGAGAATAAAAAAGATTCGGATAACCCTAACTGTCAGAAGGTTTGATTACCGAACTAAAGATGAATTTCTCGTTTATCGAGAATGAATTGTGGTTTTGACCCTAACTGTAAGAAGGTTTGACCAAGCGGGAGTTTGAGGTGACCCTAACTATACACTACTAGAAAATGGGTTATTGCCTACGGATATTTAGCGACGGAATTTTCCGTCGCTATAACATAACTTATAGCGACGGAATTTCCGTCGCTATAGATCCGTAGGAAAATAAATTTATAGCGACGAAAAATTATATTTTAGCGACGGAATATTTCTGTCACTAAAATAATAGCGACAATATTAAATTCCGTCGGTGAATCCAATATAGCGACGGAATTTCCGTCGCTAAAACAGTTTTTAACGACGGAATTATCCGTCGCTAAAACTTTTCGGTGGGAAAAAAATTTCGGGCGCGGGCGCCCAAAATTTTGGGCACCCCGCGCCCGTTTTTACCCGAGACCCCCCCCTCTCTTTCCCCCCTCTCTCTCCCAAATCCCGACCCCCCAACCTCACACCCTCGTCGCCGCCGCCTTCGCCGCCAGCTTCGCCGTAGCAGCCGCCATCTCCTCCACCGCGCCGCCCCCTTCTCCTCTTTTCCCCCTTCTCTTCTTTACCCCCCTGTCCGATCCCCCCCTCCCCCCGCTGTTGAATCCCCCCCCGGTCGAATCCCGCCGCCCCCTTCTCCTCTTTTCCCCCTTCTCGTCTTCCCCCCCAGTCCGACCCCCCCCCCCGCTGTCGAATCCCTCCCTGGTGCGAATCCCCCCCTCCTGGTGCGAATCCCCCCCTCCTGGTGCGAATCCCGCCGCCCCCCTCCGGCCCGTTACCGTCGTCTGTTCGTGTCGCCGCTGACATGTAAGTACTCCATCCTCTTCCTTAAACCCCAGCCCTGATTTCAATTTCTAACCTTAATTTGCCTCCCTTTCACAGAAAATTATCCTCTGATTACTCCTCCTGCTCCAGCTGACAAATTTAAGGTAATTTCTGCAACTTTTCTTAATTTTGGGGAAAATTTGGGTTTTTTTTGCATTGGTACTCCTACTCCAGCCTTTTGCTAATCTGAATCATCTCCTGCCTGTGTTCTTGATGTGTTCATTCGTGTTTTGATAGCTCAGGCTTTTGAGGGCTTGGTTTCTATCTCCAAATGGTTCGATTATTGTTGACAATTGACAGCTTTTAAAAATGATGAGTACTACTAAAATAGTTGACGGATAATAAGGACTACTTGAAGCATAGATGAAGATATCTGCAATTTATGTTTATTTTTTGAATCACGCTAGCATCTAAAACAAAAGGAGGTATTATGTACAAAGAGATTTTGTCAGAAAATCAAGTTTATTAAGTGGTGATAAAAATGATTGCGTTATGTTCGTTGAAAACTCTCCTACATAAGAACATATCTAGACCATAATAATTCAAATCTGTTTATGTAAACTAGATGTGGTTGACCTTGCTCCATCTCTCTCTCTCT
>BQKN01056918.1:0-12768 GCA_022839385.1 Asparagus kiusianus | reverse complement strand
TCGCTCTCTCTCTCTCTCTCTCTCTCTCTCTCTCTCTCTCTCTCTCTCTCTCTCTCTCTCGTTTGTATAGCAAATGGATGATTGTCTACTTAACTTGCGTCACTATCAGCTTAAAAAACGTCAAATAAAAAGAGAATGGAAGCCAACTTGCACATAGTTCTTGTGCATTTGAAAAATTTGTGTCTTGTTTTTGAGGTTTCTGAACCCAATTGCTTACTGTTCAAGTGTGGTTGTTTCTTGAACCCAACTACTGTTCAAGTGTAGTAGTCTCTTGTTCGATAAATTTTGCGAATGTGTATATGTCCTGGTTTATGTTTCAACCTTTTGCATGCATCAGACGGTGGGAGGAATATAAGCAACTCCACCAAAGTAACCATTTTGGAGAACTGATGATATATAGTAGAGGACTGCCTTTGTGTGAATTTGCTTTTGTATGGAAGAAATATGTGAAAGCTTGGTGGCGTGACATATTTAAAAGCTTCTGTATGGATTTGCTCGGACTTTCCACGGTCTTTAAAAGTCTAAAGTATCCCTAATTTTTGAAGGGGACAAATTTTCATTACCAACCATATTTGAACTTTATTTTTAAAAAATCGACCCATTTAACATTTATTTAGCATTTTCGATCTATAAACCATGGTGATTTCTTTGGATTTGAGTCATCGACCATAAATTTTTCATTCAGAGACCGGAGAAATCCCCCCTCGGTCAACCTAATAAAGTCAAAACTGTCATGAGAAGAAATAGTGCCCCCTTTTTATTTATCTGTTATTGTTTGTATATAGTCAATAGTAGTTCTTGTGCCTTAGCTGATATATTCCGATTGGACAAGAAGTGACTTTATAGTTGTCAATACTATTGCATATAGTAAATTTGTTGTCCTTGGTTCAGAACTTTCTTTTCGTCAGAGTTTCGACGGCGCTTACTCGTTGTTCTCCGTGTACCATAGTGTACTCGGAGAACGAATTGGGATCCTCTCCTAATGACTGCTCTTCTAATACCTACTAATAAGAAGATCTTGGCCTTTGATTTATCAATCAAAGGCCAAGATCTTATCCTTATCTCCCGCCTACTTTTGTGCATGAGGAGATCTTGGCCTTTGATTGATAAATCAAAGGCCAAGATCTCATTAGGAGATATTAGGAACCCTCTCATTAGGACAGGATCCGGATCCGATTAAGTACAGCGGGTATGTGCTGCCAAAATTTTGACTAAATAAAAGTACACTTGAACACACGTAAATACATATACACGCTATGTTTACATACCTAATGGGATAGAAGCCTTCCTCTGACAGCCGATCATACACACTTGTCCTATAACTTAAAATGATATATGTAGGGATATGCTCACTTCTATTAATTTTTAAATTCAAGATGCGGACAATTCCTGACAAATCGTTCATGGGCATACCACGTGATCGAAGGCATCTAGACACTCGATACAAGGATGGGATAGAAGCTTTCTTAGCCTACTCTGACACCAACCCTCTACGGTCACTCAGCGGGTTGATTTTTTGTCCTTGCAAGAATTGTAGGAATGATAAAATACTCACTAGGAGTGACGTAAGTTTCCATCTGTCAATCAATGGATTTGATAGCTCTTATGTATTTTGGAGTCATCATGGTGAAGGCGTCCCGGTGATGCAATTAGAGGAAGAGTTTACTGATGTCGACAATCCGACAATTGACACAACTGATATGTTGGAAGATATTCTTACCATGCCGTCTTCGAGTGATGTTAACACTACTGATATGTTTCAAGATGTAGCCCGATTGTTGAGACTTGTTGAAGAAAACGAGTCACCGTTATACGAGGGTTGCACCGAGTTCACAAGGCTTTCTTTTATACTGAGGCTTCTTCATATCCAAACACTCAGTGGGATGGCTGTTACACATTTCGATATGTTATTAGACTTGCTCAGGAAAGTCATTCTAGGCGGCGACAAGATTGTTGATACCCTGGGTCTTGATTACAAAAAGATAGACGCCTGTCCTAATGACTGCATCTTGTACAATAAGGGTAATGAAGGTCTAGAGGAATGTCCGACGTATCATGTATCACGCTGGAAAAAACATACGGGCACATCTGAAGGCATATCATCCAATAAACAGAGCAGAATCCCTGTGAAGGTTCTCCGATATTTTCTAATTATTCCTAGGCTGCAGAGGTTTTATATGTCTGCCGAGCTGGCTGAGAATATGCGATGGCATTCGACCGATCGTAAAGAGGACGGGAAATTGAGACATCCTGCTGATGGTGAGGCATGGAAGCACATCGATCGTATATACCCTGACTTTGGTAAGGAGTCTCGGAATATTAGGCTGGGGCTTGCTAGCGACGGATTTAATCCATTTGGAGTAATGAGCTCTGCTTGGTCTACCTGGCCAGTGTTGCTGACACCGTACAACCTGCCGCCGTCGATGTGCATGAAGCAGCCATACATGATACTGTCACTCTTGATCCCTGAAAGATATTCTCCTGGAAATGACATTAATGTTTTCCTCCAACCATTAATTGACGACTTGAAGCTTCTCTGGGATGAAGGCGTCAGCACTTACGATGCTTATGGTAAGGAGGCTTTTCGTATGCGTGCAATGGTCATGTGGACAATTAATGACTTTCTAGCATATGCTAACTTGTCTGGATGGTCGACGAAGGGTCAGATTGCTTGTCCGGTTTGCATGTCAGATTATGAGGGAAAGTTCCTGAAATACAGCCGCAAGTTCTGTTATTGGCAACACAAAAGATGGTTACCTACAGGGCACAAGTTCAGAAAGTTAGTAGGAAAGTTCGACGGCAATCCAGAAAACAGACCGGCACCACCAAGGCTGACCGGGGAAGAGATATTTGAGCTTCTACATCCTCTACCTAAAAAAATTTTTGGAAAGAAAAGATTCAACAAAGAAAATCCATTTGGGGTTAGGAGAAAAATATTGAAGCAAAATTGGATGGGAAGGGGAAAGGGTAAGCAAAATTGGAAGGGAAATAAACCTCGCACTGTCCAATCGCATGTGCGTGTCTCTAAGGGTACTGAACTTCTGCATGGATGGTCAAAATTCAGCATATTTTATCAATTGCCATATTGGAGAAGTTTAAAAATATGTCACAACTTGGATGTCATGCACATCGAGAATCTCTTGAACACTTTGTTGCAGGACGGGAAAAAATCAAAAGATGACTTAAGGGCACGTCGAGACCTAGCAGAATTGAACATCCGTCCCGAACTGCAAGCTATAGATAAGGGTGACGGAAAGTTTGTACTCCCAGCCTCCCGTGTCACACTGTCGAAGGATGAGATCCATAATATGTGTTTATTTCTAAAGTCCGTGAAGACACCGGATGGTTATGCTTCAAACATTTCAGCAAATGTGCATATTGAGGACAGGAAAATTTTGGGACTCAAGACACATGACCATCATATTCTATTGCATCAACTTCTCCCGGTTGCGTTGCGACATGCTGAGAAGGAACTCGCGATGGTGGTAATAGAATATTGTGGTTTCTTCAAGCAGTTGTGCTCTAAGGTGATTGATGTCAGGGAGTTTGAAGAATTAGAGGGACGTGTAGCCAATACACTGTGTAAAATAAAAATTCTATTTCCACCCTCGTTCTTTACGGTCATGGTTCATCTCACAATACATTTAGCATATGAAGCCCGTATCACAGGACCAGTTCAATATCGCTGGATGTACCCTGTGGAGAGGTATTTATTATTATAATGCTCAATTAATATTTGTTAAATTATGTATATCAGTTTTATTTTGTCACAAATCATGAAACTATATGCTTGTAGGTATTTGGGTTTCATGAAACATTTGATGCATAATCGTGCACGTCCTGAAGGATCGATAGCAGAGAACTATATAAGTAATGAGAGTTTGAATTTCATCTCTCGTTACTTGCAGGGTGTGGAGACAAGGCTCAACCGTCCCCAACGAATAATTGACGGAACATTCTATAATGATCGTGGGGAGGACACTAGATTCCTCAGAATGGAGCTAGATCAAGCCCACACATATATCTTGAGTAATGATACTACATTTAACATATACGCGGCGTAAGTATTTAACTGTTTGAATCAGATCATATCACATCACAATAACTATCTCTATTTAACTGTTGTAAATGATTTTATTCTAGGCTTCACATCCGATATGTCCAGACTATTCTTAAATGCAGAACAAAAAACAAAAGAGTTATGGACACACACTCTAGACAATTCCCTGCATGGCTGAAGGGTGAAGTAAGATTTATTTACATTTCTGATTCGTATATCAAATATGTGCCTGCCAACAGATATTTAAACTATTTGTTTCTTTTCTTAAAGTTTGACCGACGTATTACGAATGGGGTTAACCTGCCTGAAAAAATATGTTTATATGCCAGAGGTCCTTCTAACGTGGTTAAGCGTTATGGAGGCTACTGTATCAACGGCTTTAGGTTTAACACCATCGGTTTCGAAGAGAGACGACAAACGCAAAATAGCGGTGTGTTCTGCTCCTTCTCGCAACTGTCATACGCTAGTTCAAAAGATCTAAATCCGATACAAGGTGAAATCTATTGCTACGGTCAGGTAGAAGACATTGTGGAGATTTTCTATGGGATTAATAATGAAGTCAGACATGTGATGTTTAAGGTTCGTTGGAGTGAGCTGAAAAAGGCGAAGGATGACTACGGTTACACACTCGTTAATCTTAACAAGGAAATATATCAGACTAAAAAGTACATGTTAGCTGCTCATGCAAAACAGTGCTTTTATGTTAAAGATATAATGAAAAATGATGAATGGGTTGTCCTTAAGAATCCGCCTAGATCCTACATTCATGAAGCCGTGTCTGACGAAGATCATGAAGATGTTATCTTGGCCGATGAAACAGTTGCTGAGTTTTCCTTGACACAAAATAATCTGGTGGATGAAATTGCACTGGCACGCCCTGATGTACCTGCGATTATATGTGAGCCAAGGCGTAAAATCAAAAAACGAGTCCACGGTAGAGTCGATAAAACTATAAGGACAGTCCTTTTGTCGGCACGCACACGGTCGCAGGCTAACCGCACACGGTCACAGAGTAGAGCCTCAACATCATCATAATAATATAATGCTTGGTTATGATTTAAAAAGAACATTCATGTATCTGTTTGACTGGTTAACATGTATCAGTTTGTGTTATGTATTATAGTATTGCCTTTATATTATCTGTTTGACTGGTTATCATGTATCAGTTTTTGCATGTATTATAGTATTGCCTTTATATTATCTGTTTGACTGGTTATCATGTATCAGTTTGTGTCAAGTATTATAGTATTGCCTTTATATTATTTGTTTGACTGGTTATCATGTATCAGTTTGTGTTATGTATTATAGTATTGCCTTTATATTATCTGTTTCACTGGTTATCATGTATCAGTTTTTGTCATGTATTATAGTTTTGTTGGGTACTCATTATGTTTTCAAAGTATAGATGACAAAAGGATTACGTAAGAGAGCGCTTGAGAGACTTTTTGGTAGACATTCTGGAGGCGACGCACATGGCTCTACGCCAGGTATTTTTATTAATTTATTATATCTGTACATTTCTAGAAACTATTAATACGAGCCTAACATTATTTTTTCACATTTCCTACGCAGGCCGCATCGCTGCTACACATGACGGGCCGCCACAGGACACAGGATGAGGAGATGCTCCACCTGATGTGGAGACACTCGTTGATCCTGTTCAGCATGCAGAGATTCCGCCGTCGCCTCCTCCGCATGCAGATGTATTGGAGGAGCGCCGATTTGAGCCATATAGCGCAGCTGTAGAAGCTGTGCCACTACCACCGGATTCTATTCCGGATCAGCGAGCCCACGACCTGGCCAAGGTGAAGGAGGATTGGGATGCTTATCATGATTTGCGACTTATCGTACAGCAGAGGTATGAACAAGCAAGGCGTAGATGCCTCGAATTGAAAGGTGTGTATAGATTTTTATAGTTTATCTGTTAATATTTTAATTTGTATTATCGATATTGATTGATTTATATTTCGCCTGAATTTCATTTTTTCGTAGGTACCGAGCGACCTACTAGGCGCGGCCGTAGTGGTACCAAGCCACAGAACCTCGTCCCAGATATTCGTCGGAGGGCCGTGATCCGATGGGAGAACGGCGTGCCTGTCGGGCCATTTGCTAACTCTTTTAACAATTTCCTCGCCGCTTTAGCCAGGAGACATGATTTCTTCAACATATATTTGACGTGGAAGTCTCAGCGGATTGATGCGCTGGTGGCTTGTTGGCGATATATATATGTGAGTCATTTATTTTAATTCTCATAATTATTAGTCATTTTATTATTTTGTTAACACACTGATTTGTATCACTTTTTTCATTGTATGCTGAAGCGATTTTTCTTTCTTGACGATTACGCTTGTGCCTGGACTTACTGCTTCACGCAAATCAATCTATCGTTCAAGAGGTGGCGGTCAGAGCTGAAGAAAAAATATTTTACTCAAAGAATAGAAGATTGGGAGCGTTACTGGCATCTTGACGAGCGCGTAGATGGAGTTGATTTTTTTGCACTTTGCGATTATTGGGACACGGCCGAAGCTCAGGTATTATTGAAGTATATATCTTCGTTTATTGTTTGAAATTCTATATTATATCTGTTTAACATTCTTTTGTAGGATCAAGCTGAAATAGCAAGGAGGAACCGCAATGCGCCCCGCAATTACGAGCATCACGGGGGCTCTAGGTCCTTCAGCCAGCATTATCATCAATTGGCGCTTGAGGTATATAATATATTAGCTCTTAGGTTATCAATTTGAGCATAATTTATGTGTTATGAGTTAATAATATATGTGAATAAAATAGGGAAGGGAGAACTCGGGCATTTTGCAGATCTTATTCTGACTGGTTGGAGACCAAATTACGCCGATGAAGTGAAGAAAGCGCAGAACCGGGATCTGGCTGTAAGTAGCAGTTAATTTGTATATTTAATTTTTATAACAATGCATTTTAAATGTGTTAGAATTGACCGGGTTGTTTTGGTATATCGCAGGAGAAATTACATGCTAAGGTGCAGGAGCAATTATCACAGACTCAGGTCGATTCTAACACTCCGACCCGATTAAGTAGAGAGGAGGAGGATAGCATCATCGAGACGGTCATTGGACCGAGTAGGAAGAACAGATACAGGTGGAGAGGATCCGAGCATCGGCCGTACGAGTCCAGTAGCACCTACGAGTCTGCAGCTCCACCAGGATGCAGTTCTTCTCAAGACCCGACTATGGAGCAGCGGATGAAAGCGATGGAAGATTGGCAGTCGCGTCGGGAGTCAGAGCTACTCCAGATGGCGGAGGAAGAATGGAGGCGTCGGGAGCAGAGGGAGCTGGAATTCACCCAGTTCATATCGACTCTACCTTCTGATGCTCAGGAGGCATATAGGAGACGGTTTTTGGCGGATCAGGTAATATATATATATATATATATATATATATATATATATATATATATATATTTTAATTAAATGAATTAAATATAAAATTCTTACTTAGTTACGAGTATGCCATGTGACTAAATGATATCACACAAACTGTTACACACAAACTATATCTCTCTCCGAAACACAACTAAAATTATATACTTAATGTTTTTATGTGATGGTGGTGTTGATGGTGCGTGCGTGCATAGCGATGGTTGTATTGGCTAGTGAGTTGGTTAGTTAGTTGTTATTTTGTTTTGTTGTGGGGCGTTCGTGTGTAGGGTCGTTGGTTATGTTCTTGGTTGGTGAGTGTTTTCGTCGTGGTGGTGGTGATGGTGGTGATGATGATGGAGGGGGAGGGGGTGGGGGGGGTAGGAGTTTGGTTGGTTCGTGGGTGGGGTTGGGGGATTGTTATTGTGGTGGTGGTGGTGTTATTATTGTTGTGTTGTGGTGTTGCATGTGTTGTATTGTCGTGATCGTTATGTGCATGCTTGATGTTGGGTTTGGTCGTGGTGGGGGAGGGGGAAGTGTGGGGATTGGGTTGAGCTGGGTACTCGTGCGTGCGTGTGTGCGTGTCGGTGGAGATAGGTACGGGTGCGTGCGTTGTTAAAAACATGTGCGTGCTTGCGTATAATACATAAATATATGCCATGATACTCTCTCTGAATCATATAACATGTAAGAATATGCCATGATACTCTATTATTGCTATACTTACATGTTATGCCTTGTTGTTTTATAATTTGTTACTTTACTGTAAAATTCAGTTTTTGATGATGTACGTATTGCTCTATAACGTTTTCTTTATTTTTTTAGGCTGGGACTTCTCGACAAGGTGGAGTTGGTGATGAGGATGATGATGATCGGGACTGAGTTTATTTGTTTTAACATTAAAAACAATGGGTGTGCTGTATAAATAACATTATAAATGTTGGGATATTTATTATGTTTTTAGTAAAATAATTGTTATATATGCGTGAAATATGTGTTATATATGCTTGTGTTGTAAATTTATTGTACAGGTTATTGTTGTGAAATATATTGTACAGGAATTTCTAATTTTCAAAAAAAAATTTAAAAAAATTTCTGAATATTTTTAGCGACGAAAATTCCGTCACTAAAACAACTTTTAGCGACGGAAAACTGACACGCCAGATGAGTTTTCAGCGACGGATTTTACGTCGCCAATATTTATTGGCGACGGAAAATTATATAGAGACGGAAATAGGGCGACGGAAATACGGTCGCCAAAAGTAGGTTTTGACGACGGAAAATCCGTCGCCAAAACTTATAGCAACGGTTAAATATATAGCGACAGAAAATACCATCGTCAAAAAATTATATATAAACGACGGATTTTCCGTCGCTATATATCCGTCGCTATAAATTAGCGACGGATTTGCCGTCGCTAAAAGTGGATTTACCTACCCTCATAATAGTGACGGAGTTTTAGCGACGGAATTTCTTTTTTTCTGTTGCTAAAACTTTTAGCGACGGGTTTTGGACTTTTGGCGACGGAATTGTCCGTCGCCAATAGTCCCCTTTGCAGTAGTGATAGGCAGGTTTGATCACTTGATTTGAAAGTGGACCTCTCGTTCATTGAAGGAATCGAGAGGGGATTTTGGTTGTGGTCCTAACTGTAGGAAGGTTTGACCAAATGAGAGGTTTAAAACGATCCTAACTGTAAGAAGGTTTGATCGCTCGATTTGCGGGCCTCTCGTTCATTGGAGGAATCGAGAGGGGATTTTGGTTGTGGTCCTAAGATTTGACCAGGTAAACGGTGGGTTTAGTGTTTATCACTTTATTTGTAATGATCGGGTTATCCCTAAGAAAATTACATGTAACATTCTTTCAGGAGCTTCCCGTTACATAAATTATCCACCCCCAGCTTTTCTTGCGAAACTGGGTTTATCATCGTATCGGCTGCATGATCGAGTTATCCTTAAGAATACCACGCATGGCACTCTCCAGGAACTTCCCGTGGAAGAAAGGAAATAGTTTAGACTCATATACCTATTGGAGTATCAGGGAGCAGTTTAACCTCTTATACCGGTCGGAGGATTGAGAAGCAGTTTATACCCATATACTCTTCGGAGTCTTAAGAAGCAGTTTATACTCTTATACTTATCGGAGTGTTGCCGTTCTCAACTGGCTTACTCTAGCATTATGACGCTAGCTTCAACCAAGGTCTGGATACTATTCTTTAAAGTAAAGCAGGCCTTGGTGGGATGAAGGACCCTCCTGTGGTATGCGCAGTACTTCGGATCCGTAGTATTATCAGCTTCCTCCTGATTTATGATCGGTGGTAGCTTGATCTTGTTATTTTTAAGGAGTGATTCGAAGATGGCTGGAACATCTTCGTCCTTGAAGGAGTACTCTTTTTGAGGCCTCTGATCCGAAGTCTTCTGCTGTCTCCGGGACTGCTGTTGTGATGTTTGATTAGCATTAACAGCCGCTGCAGGTGTCTTGCCCTTACCACGGGAGGCGAAGTTAGAATTCGGAGGCTTAGTTGTTGATTGACCCCTCTCGGCTTTCTTCCTTCGGAGGAATCGCTCAGCTTGCTCCCTCGGACCTTCAGATCCTTCCACGTTTTGGACGGTACTATCCCCATTACTTCCAACACGTCCAATGCGAGGTTGTTATGGCAAGTCTGGAGAATGAACTCCTCAGTGATCGGGTCCCGGCAATTCAACGCCTTGTTCCGGAACCTTTTGACGAATTAAGGTGTCGACTAACTCCCCGTCTTTCTGTTTCTCATCCAGCAACGATCCGATAGATATTTCGGTGTCGTCGTCGAAGAAGTTGGTGAGGAACTTAGTCTCCATATCATCCCAGCTGTTCACGCTACCTGGCTTGAGGCGACGATACCAATCGAAGGCGGCTCCGCGAAGAGTGCCAACGAATGACCGCACCATCAGAGGCTCATTGCCGGAGATTACCCCCAGATGTGATTTGAAGTAAATCACATGCTGAGTGGGTGAACCCTTCCCATCAAATGGCGTGAAGTTGATTAGGTTGAACTTCGCCAGGTATGGGATTGATTCCCATTCTCTTGGGTATGGACATGGAATGCCCGTTTTCTTCACCTCTTGAGCAGAAATCAGTGAATTGATCTTGCTTTCGAGATTTTTGATCTTCAGACTTTCACCCGAGTTTTCGTCAGCACGATTCTGAGGTGGAAGCGTGGTGTTGTGACTAGCATCCTCATTGCCACCCCCTACATTAACGGGAGGATCATTGGCATTGCGAGTTTCATCCGCATCCGCATTCGCATTCTCAACTTCCTGAACAACCTGATTACGGCGGCTTGGTTTGCCTTGCTGGTTCGTCAGTGCCTGGATTTGTTGCTCATGCATTTCTCTCATATTCTGCATGGCCATTTGCATTTCGAACCTAAAGCTCTCCTGTGTTTAGCCATGGCTTCTTCGAGCATCTTGGCCACTTGTTCCGTGCTTATCATGAATGACTCGCGGGGTTGTTCTTCACTGGACACTGTATTATCTGATGCGATTGCAGAGTGAGCATCCGATTCTTCGTCTTCCGAAGGCAGTCTTGTCTGAACCCAACCATAGGTTGCTCGTATGATGGCTCCGGACTACAGACGAGTTACACGCCGAGGTATTTTCGGAATCGGCTCGGGATTACCCTATGTTGATGTCCTTTTGCTGGTCATGTTAGTGGTGACCCTCAAAAATTCTCCATCTTCAACCGCCGTTCTTCTTCATCGAAAACGCCTAGGCCTTGGTTTTAGCGTTTCGATACTGAGTCTTTCGAAAACCAAAACTCTTTCGGGGAGTGTATTGGTGCATCTGCACTCAGACAATACTACCCAAATGAGTTTGGAACAGGTGTAGGCGTATAAAATTGCCTATAGGTCCCTTCACACAGCTCGACGACGCCGATTCAACAAATGGACCATCGGACGACATATCCAAGCACGACCGTTAGCCTGCAAACACCGAAGCCAAACGATACGCGACGAAGCGAACTAACGAGGCTACGAAGCTAACGAACCGCACGTGAACAACGGAATGCATCCATTCGCATGCGGAATCAAGTCAACGGAGGATTCGAACTCAAACACCAAGGTGGATTTACTGCCAAATCAGGAACCCGACTTACTACCAAATCTGGAATCAACTCAAACGAGTCGTTTCCAGATCAATCAACCACACAACCGAATCACGAACATAACCGGAACCGGAAACAATGGGAAACGACAGAACCCAAACACCCGGGGGGGACTCAGCCAAAACCGAGCCACCCCAAGGTGGCTCGGCCCAAGCCGAGCCACCCCAAGGTGGCTCGGTGGCCGAGCCACCTTGAGGTGGCCGGTTCCCCCTCCCCCCCTTGTGTGTGTTAGCCACACGTGCACACGGGCACAGTGAAGAGAGGCTATAAATAGAGGAGGGGTGTCTCATTTTCAAGGGTTGGATTTTGGAGGAGGCGAAGCCCTGCTGGATTGGAGATTCAGAACATAAAAAGATTTACTGCCTATAAATAGGCCTTCAAGTTGTTCATTTGAGGGTGGGATTTTGGAGAAGGCGAAGCCCTGCTGGATTGGAGATTCAAAACATAAAAAGATTCAAACTTTAGGACTTCGGGGACTCCCTCATTCAGATCTGGTGCTCGGCGATCGTTAACGCCAAATAAAGCAGGTGTTCGAGAGGACCGGATCTCAGATCTACACATACATACTCCGGATCAAAGCTTGGTTCTTTGATCCCGAGATTCGAGCGATTGTTTCCTTGGTGAAACAATCCCTCTGGCTATTATCTCCCTTGGTGGAATAATACCCGTTATACTGCGTAGATCCGACCGGATCTAGATCTCGCGGTGGTCCACGGCAAACAACCCCGGCGCAGGCAAACAACCCACGCAAGCGAGTGACCGCAAAACAGGAGCTCGCGATTTGTTCGACAAACAAGGAAACAAAGTTGTAATTTTCATTTCTTTTCATTTGATTTTCGTTGTAACCGGATCTGATAAAAAGACCGGATCTTTGTAATCGATAAACAGTTACCAAGAGTGTACAATGGAATCAGTAATGAAGAGAGCAACGATTTTCCCCGCGAACAATCTGGCGACCACAGTGGGAGCCACCGATCTCGCTGACGAGATCGTTGCGTCGCAGCCGCGGATCTCAATCCCGGTCGTGGAGGAGGTCGAATACGAGTTCGATCAGCAAAAGTTCGAGGCGTACTTGTCGTCCTCGTCCGGATCAACCTCCCCCCGCAAGTCCAAGAAGTTCTCCTCCAGGAGAAAGACTCGTTGGTACGAAGATGTTGAAAACACCAACGAAGATCTC
>BQKN01056917.1:1817-19288 GCA_022839385.1 Asparagus kiusianus | reverse complement strand
CTCTCTCTCTCTCTCTCTCTCTCTCTCTCTCTCTCTCTCTCTCTCTCCCCTCCACCCCTCTATCTCTCAACTTCTCCTTCTCTCTCACTTTCTCCATGGTCACTGAAAATGATCAGGCCTGGGAAGGCCGTGGAAAGCAAAGGCGAGGACGGTTGTCATGGAGTCAGAGATTGGGGACGTGATCAGGCCCGAGGGCTGGGACGTCTAGGACGGGGCCGACTTCCACCATACCTGCTATTATACCAAGGATAACAACAGGGGGCCTAACGGCGACCCCAGGCCTAGGGCCGAGTGGGTCAAAAAGCATGAGCCCATCAACAAGAAGAGGCGTCCCTCTTCCTGATCGAGAACTAACCGGGGGACGCCTGGCTAAGGGACGCTGGGGCCAAGTACATCGACGACTTCGTCAAGAGCTAGTTAGTTTAACCAAATCACTAGCTAGGTTGTTAATTAAATTCTCGATTGGCTTGGACCCACCGTGCATAAAGCACGTTGGGTTTTAATTTGTTACCATGAATTTTTATTAATTGTTTTATCATGACTTTTTTTTAAACATTTTAGTTGTAATTGTTTCCGAAAATTATAAATGAACAGTGAGGTGAATTTCTCTCCTCTTTTATCATTGTTATTGCTATTTTATTATCAGTTCTTTCTTTAATTTGTAGTGGATGTGGCCGAAGCGCTTACTGGGACTAAGATCGTAAGGCAACAATGTCAAACAATAATAGAAAAGAATTATGCGTGTTAATTCTAACTTACAGCTAGTGTTATTTCTAATATAAGTGTAGGCATCGAAAATTGCCAATAGGTCCCCGCACATAGCTCAGTGTCAACGAGCGACGATCGAACGTCACTACCCGGTTCCCAAGAAATTCAAATGACGCCGGTGAGCGACTAAAGCAAACCGACGGATTACGTGAGCCGACAGAACGTCAGAATCACGAGGATACGGGTTGACCGAAAACCCCGCGATCACCGCAATCGGACCAACGCCCGCTGTGCCCCGATCACCCCACGGATAATCCAACTATCGGGGCCTACAGAGCTCGCCGTCATGATTCCAACGCATCCGAAATCACTCAAATCCGAGTTCGGACGAAAAGTCAACAGCGGGACAGCGGCAGAACAACGGCACGACCCCGGGCTGAACCGGGGACACCCAAGCAGGTCTCGGCAGGCTCGAGACACCCCATGGGGGGTGTCCCGGCCTGGGCCAAGACACCCCTATGGGGGTGTCCCGGCCTTGGCCAGGACACCCCTAGGGGGGTGTCTCTCCTCTTGGGGTGTCCATATGACCCCTAGGTTCTCTCATTTGGCTATAAATAGCCCCCTTAGCCCTCCATTTACAAGGGCTCTTGATTTTGCTCTTGATTTTGCTCTGATTTAGCCTTGCTTTTGGGAGAAGAATTTCTGGTCTTGGGATTATCCTCGAGATCTGAAATTTCGGAGTTTGGAAGCGGCGAAGCCCTGCCGGAGCGAGGAGTCTCCACCGTCATTCACCCCTCTTTCCTTAGTGTTGCTCCTTAGCGGTGACACTAAGAAGAGCTATTATCTCGTTTTAGCCGAGATATACGCTTATAACCTCTAGATCTTGCGCGGATCGACGAGGTTCTGTTTCTATATCCTACGCGGATAGACGAAACTCTGCCGGATTTTCCCGGAAGGATCTTGAAGAGTCGGCGGTCCACGGATATCGACGTCCCCGTCACAGGCCAACAACCCACGCAAGCGAGACCGTACCAAACCGGGCTCTCGTGTTTATTTTCGTTTAAGTTGTAACCCCTTTGTTTTCATTTTATACTGTTGTAACGATCGAAGTTGTAACAGATATCAAAGTAATGAAAACAGCAACTTTTACCGGAAACAAGCTGGCGACCACAGTGGGAGCCACCGATCATGCAGCCGAGATCGGAGTGACGCAACCGGCCTTCAAGATCCGGGTGAATGAAGAGGTCGAGTACGAGTTCGACCAGCAGAAGTATGAAGAGTACCTCTCCTCCTCCTCCTCCAGATCTGCCTCTCCGCACCGGCGCAGGAAGAACCCATCTCCAAAAAGGGCTTGCGGGATCTCCAACTCCTCAATTCAAGACCCCGCCGTCGCTGCTGCTACACTTGCACCACACAACGGCCTTGCGTCGATCAGTGTGGTCAAGAACGTAGATCTAACAGCACCAAAGGCAATGGGTGATGCTGCTCCAACTCCATCAAAAAGGGCGATCCAAAGACGCCGCCAACGCCTCGCTCAACAGCTCGCCAGGGCTAAGGAGTCGAAAGATGGAGTGCGCTATGCAGAGGATCTGAAGTCGAGGCAGCGACAAGAGCAACGGCAAGCAATCAACCTCCCCTCCAAAACAGAAGCAAGTGAGTGGATCCGCGTCAAGAGGAACCGCTCCACGCTCGAGGAGCGAATCAAGAAGCGCCACGCTCTACTCGCACATGCCCGGCTCCTCCTGAAGAAGGCAGAGGAGATGCAGCAAGAAACGGTGGTCAAGACACCGTCCAAAGGCAAATTGGTGTGGGTTCCTAAATAGACACCAACTCCTCCAGCAAAGAAGGGCAAGATTATCGCCCGGAGTTCAACCAAATCAGAGCCTACTCCTCCTGTACCGGCACCCTCAACAGGGCCAGGTAAAAAAAGGGATCATTCAAGATCCCAGGTTCCTTTGACGAGTCGCCTCGGTCCCTTACCGGAGAACCGAGGAAGAATACCCGTCAAAGAACGGCTGGGACCATTGAAAGGTCCCCAAGTTAAAAACCAGACCGGGGGTCGAATCAATCCCCCCAAGAAAGATGAAAAAGGGAAAGCCTCTATCACCGACCGCACTGAGTTGCGAGTCGAACTAAAAGAGCCCGTTCGATTTCTACGCTCCCAAAAGCGTAAAATTGAACGGGCCACTCTTGAAAAATCTAACCATGTTTTGCATTCCCAAGGAGAAACACACTCGTCTGAGGATGAGCGTGTTATACCAAGGGACACCTACCAACACTCTGTAGGTTGCTCCAGCTATCAAGCTGATGAGCTGTACTACAGGGCCGGGGGTGTGGGAAAATCTCAAAAGAGATACATGCAGGATATGGAGTCCCGCTGCCCGTGTGCCAACATTATCAAGGCAGTGCTGTCCGAGTGTTGCTGTGCTCAGACCCCAATAAGAATCTCGGTGTTCGAGAGACTCTCCAAGCCGAAGCGTTTCCACAAGAAGAAACCGCTCCGCCGAGAGGATGAATACTCGAAAGTGTCAGTCAACATGACCAGCAGAGGGGGATCAACACCACATCTCAACTTGGATCAGCTTGCCGAGGCATCCCGATGCATGACGTGGTTACGGTCGGGAACCATCAAACGAAAGAATTACCCAAGAGTACACAAGGGACTTTCCCTAGAAGAAGAGGAATCCGATGCTGATTCTGATACCTGCTCCGCCGTCGCATCCGATGACACGACTTCAAGTGCAGGCCAACCTTATGAATCGCTCATGATCAGCGCCGAACAAGTGTCAAAGATACTTGAAGAAGCCCTGGCCAAGCAAAAGGAGAGCTTCAAATTTGAAATGGAGATGGCCATGCAGCGGATGAGGGAGATGCACGACCAACAGATCGCGGCGATGACGGTTCACCAAGGAGAACCGAGTCAACGCAATCCGGAGGAGCATGAACGGGAAGGGGATAATGTTAACGTCCCTCCTGTCAACACCAGCACTGGGGGTGGTCCCGCAGAGGATAATGCAAAAGAGGACCATGTCACCTCACCTCGAAGCCACTCGAAGACCGAGACAAGTGAGGACAGGAAGATGAAAGACCTGGAGAGCAAAATCAATGCGTTGATGAGTGCTCAAGAGGTAAAAAGGTCTGGTATACCCTGCCCCTATCCAAGGGAGTGGGAATCGATCCCATATCCGGCAAAGTTTAATCTGATTAACTTTACGCCGTTTGATGGGAAGGGTTCCCCTACCCAGCATTTAATCTACTTCAAGTCTCATTTAGGAATCATTTCCGGAAATGAGCCCCTCATGGTGCGGTCATTCGTCGGCACTCTTCGCGGAGCTGCCTTCGATTGGTATCGCCGTCTCAAGCCTGGAAGCATCAATGGCTGGGATGACATGGAGGACATGTTTTTAACCAATTTCTTTGATGATGATACCGAAGTTTCAATCGGCACGCTGTTCGATGAAAAGCAAAAGAACGGCGAGACGGTTGAAAACTTCGTGAAGAGGTTCCGGAACAAAGCTATGAATTGCAGGGATCCGGTCAGCGAGGATTTCATCCTTGAGACTTGCCACAACAATTTGACGCTCGACATCCTTGAAGCCATGGGAATGGCGCCATCTAAAACTTGGAAGGATTTGAAGATGCGTGGAGAGCGAGCTGAACGATTCCTCAAGAGGAAAAAGGCAGAAAGGGGACAAATACCCAATAGTGCCCCGCAAACAAATTTTACCCCCAAGGGTAAAGGGAAGGCGCATGCAAATGCGGTGGTTGCAAATCAAGTCTTTGAAGTACAAGCACAACCGCAACAGCAGCAACAGCCGCAGCAGCCGCAACAGCAGCAACAGAGGGCGCCTCAACAACCCAGGTGGCAGCAACAGCCCCAGAAGCAAAAGGTTGGGGAGCCAAGGTTCCCAAAAGTCTACTCGTTCAAGGAGGATGAAATCCCCGGTATCTTCAAGTACTTGGTCGAGAACAACAAGATCAAGTTGCCGCCGATTCAGGATCAAGAAGATGCCAAGAGGGTCAATGATCCGAAATACTGCGCATTCCACCGAGCGGTGCACCATCCTACCAAGGTATGCTACGCTCTCAAGGATAAAATTCAGGCCCTGATCGATGTTGGGGTCATCACTATGAAACAGCCCAAGGAGAAAAAGGTGGGCGCAAACACCGTATCCATTAGCTTTGGATCTGTTCCCTCGAGTTGGTTCCAACACGAGTCGGTGATCAAAGCGGCAGTGAAGACGGTAAACGATGATCCGCACCAGCAGCGTCAGAAAGGGCTTGTGCCACACACAGCCTCGAATGGCGAGATCTTGTGGGTTCATCCGGATTTGATCACAGATGAGCAATGGGCCGGGACCTCTTCCACAAAGAACAAGAAGAAGTCGAAGAGGAAGGGCAAATCCTGTTGCGGGGCCTCTGCTATACCGGGGGTGGATGACGACAAAATTCCGACTTTCCCGCTTTCTGAAGATGAACAAGAAGCTTTTGCAACCCGAAGTGGGAATGAGTATCATTTCAAGTATCCGGATGCCACCGAGCAGTTGGGTACCAAAACCCCACCTTCCAAGATGCTGGCAGAACTAGGGATTGCAGCAATTCCCCCAACGCCAGCAGCTACGGAGAGAATCCTGCAGAAGGATAAGGGAAAAGAGCCCGTACGTCAAGAAGCTCAGAACCCGAGGCAATCTCGATTCAATCACCCGATTAGGCGAGACAAACCGGGGAATACGAGCTCTCAGCCCCAGTTCGACATTATGGCGTAACTGGCCAACATCCCGGCCAGGATAACTCTATACGAGTTGCTGCGGTTGTCGAAGGATACACGGAAGGCGCTACAAGAAGCCTTGAGTGATTCCGAAGCCTTCTTGACTCGAATCAAGCCATCTTACGAAGAACCAGAGTCATCAGCTCAGCATTGCAATTTGGCGGCACATCACTTCCCCTGCATCTCTTTCACTAAAGAAGACATGCAGACAAAGAACTCCAATCATGATAGGCCGTTGTACTTCACCGGGCATATTGGCTCCAGCGTTGTCAACCGGATCCAAGTTGATCCGGGTTCCGCTGTTAGCATCATGCCATTCCGATTGATGCATCATCTCGGAATCCCGACTAGCAAATTAGCGTCCACTGGCACGACGATTTACGGGTTCAACACCAGCGGGTCCAAACCCTTGGGGAAGATCCGAATCAAATGCCAGATTGGGGATTTGAAGTCGGAAGTAACATGCTATGTGATTGACGCGGAAACTTCCTATAATTTGCTGTTGGGTCGGCCTTGGATCCACGGTAACCTTATAGTCCCGTCAACTCTGCATCAATGCCTCAAATATGTGGGCACAGATAATGAAGTCAAGACGGTGGTCGCGGATAAGCAACCGTTCAAGGGATTGGAGAATTATTTCACCGATTCCCTTTTATACGGCGCTGAATCCGATACTGAACCATCAGCCCAAGGAACGGACAGCGGAGATGAAGCTGATACCGAACCAGGGCTTGATTATGATGGCGGTTTTGTTTTAAACGACATTGTACCCATTGTAATCAATCTTGACGATGATGAATCATCGGAAGATAGTTGTAATTGGCAACTTGCCGAAGAACTATCAATAAACAATGACTTAGAGTACTCGACGGGTCTCGATGATATCACTAACGAACTCTATGCTAACCCTGATTTGTATATGCCTCTTCAATCATTTTGTTTGACGAAGAAGCAGGTACACGACCCTTGCGGAACAACGCTTATCATCCCCGCAGGGATTGGGGGTGGAAAGGAGGTCGTCTACGGCAAAGGAAGAGCATCTCCGATACCCGACCACTTCATAGAAGAGGAAGACGACGATGATAAACCGGCCCGTCATCTATCCAGATACGATGCGAAAGCGCGCAACATGATGGAAAGGCACGGGTATGACTTCAAGCTTGGAGAGGGTCTTTTCTTTGGTCGAGGTCCACGGGTTCCACCCCGGATGGCCTATGTACCGAAAGGAAAACCCGATGATTATTATCGCCACAAAAGAGGGCTAGGCTATGTCTCATCAGATGATGAGTGTGGCTGGCAAATCATCAACCAGATTGCTAACAAGACTAGGAAGGGATATTCTTCCGACTCTTCGGGTTGGGACTCCGACGCTAGTCTTGGTGAGGTGTTTAAGAAGCTAATGTCGAATATGGTCACGGTTGATCCAACGACAATAGAAGAAGATGATGAGATGCCGACATGGGAAGACCCGTGGGTTCATCACTTAAACATGCAGTATGGCGACCGGTTCGAGCAGAGAGAGCCTCCTACCGAAGACCAAGTCGTTCAGGTGAATATGGGCAGCGAAGAAAATCCGAAGCCAATATTCATCAGCGACAGCCTCCTACCTGAAGAGAAGGAGGAGTTGATTTCTCTTATCCAGGAGTACATCGACGTATTCGCCTGGAATTATGAAGACATGCCAGGCCTCGATCCGAATGTAGCAATGCATCGTCTCAACATTAAACCGGATGTCAAACCGGTCAAACAACAACAACGACGGTTTCGTCCGCAAATGATGGAAGCGATCGAGGCTGAAGTCAAAAAGCTCATCGATTCGGGATTCATCCGAGAGGAGCAACATCCCGAATGGCTTGCCAATATTGTTCCGGTCCTGAAGAAGAACGGGAAGATCCGGATATGCATTGACTTCAGGGACCTCAATGCTGCTTGCCCAAAAGACGACTTCCCTCTCCCCATCACGGATGTTATCATTGACAACACGTGTGGGTTTGAGAGGATGTCCTTCATGGATGGTTTCTCTGGTTACAACCAAATAAAGATGCATCCAGATGATAAGAAGCACACCGCATTTAGAACGCCTCTTGGCGTATTCTGCTACACAGTCATGCCCTTCGGCTTGAAGAATGCAGGAGCTACATATCAGCGAGCTATGTCGAAGATCTTTCAGGAACATCTCCGAAAGACGGTCGAATGCTACGTGGACGATCTGGTCGTGAAAAGTCGTGATAAGAAAGATCACATCAAAGACTTGAAAACCATGTTCGATTTGATGCGGGCTCACCAGTTGAAGATGAACCCAACCAAATCTTTCCTCGGAATGTCCAGTGGCAAATTCCTGGGATTCGTCGTCACCACCAAAGGTATTCACATTGATCCGGATAAAGTGAAGGCGATCAATGAATTGCAACCTCCGAGAAACCTCAAAGAGCTCAGAGGACTGTAAGGGCGATTGGCTTACATCCGTCAGTTCATCTCGAACCTTTCGGGGAAATGCCAACCGTTTTCCAGGCTCACAAAGAAAGGCGTGTCATTCGTATGGGACGATGCCTGTCAAAAGGCATTCGAGAGTATTAAAGAGTATCTCTCGAAACCACCCGTACTCGTTGCACCGAAATCGGGCAAACCGTTCTTGATCTATGTCAAGGCGACGAGCCACTCATTGAGTGCGTTGCTTGCACAAGATGACGATAACGGTCACGATCAGGCGGTATACTACTTAAGCCGAACTATGGTGGGCGCGGAATCTCGATATCCTATGATTGAGAGAGAATGCCTCGCTTTAGTGTTCGCCATCCAGAAGATGCGGCATTACTTGGTTGGACAAACCATCTACGTCATCTCCAAAGTTAACCCGGTCCGAGTGTTCATGACTCAACCGGCTTCCATGAGCTGGCGATTAGCGAAGTGGGCTTTACTCTTGTCCCAGTACGATCTGCACTTCAAACAGCAGAAGTCAGTAAAGGGGCAAGCTATCTGTGATCTCTTGGCAGCTAATCCAACTACGGACGCCGCCGAGATATATGACGATTTACCTGATGAAACCCACGAAGTCAACGCAACTTCACACCAACAAGTGTGGCGTTTGTACTTCGACGGCGCTTCAAGAGCAGCTAATGCCGCAGGTACTCCTGGATGTTCTAAGGTCTCCTCCGGAGTTGGAGTGGTCTTAGTTTCCCCAGGAAAACATGTGATGCCTCGAGCCTACTCATTAACTGAGCCGTGCTCGAATAACGTGGCAGAGTATAACGCACTGATCATAGGACTCAATTTCGCCAAGGAGCTGGGGGTAGAGTATCTCGAAGCATTCGGTGATTCTCAACTGATAGTCAAACAGGTCCAAGGGGAGTATGAAGTCCGAAGTCAGGATTTGCTACCATACCACAAGATGGCGGTGGAGCTAGCGGAGTTGTTTGAAGGATTCTTCATCGAGCACGTTCCGCGGTTGCAGAACACCTACGCAGATGCGTTAGCAGCTTTAGCCGTATCTCTGGCGCAGCCACCCGGGACAGAGCAATTTGTCACGGTAGGAACTCACCAACTCTTAGTGCCGCTTCACGATGAAGACGACAAGGAAGAAGAGGTTCAGGAGGCGCACACAACTCAGGCTGAATTCGAACCCCGAGATCGGCGTTTCCCCATCATCGACTACGTCCTACACGGAATCTTGCCAGAAGACGTAAAGGAGAGAGAGTCAATCAGACGAAGAGCTCCAAGATTCTACTATAATACGGAGAATCGAACGCTATACCGCAGGGGGTATGATGGTATGCTGGCACGTTGCCTATCAACCAAAGAAGCTGAAGAAGTGCTTAAGGAGGCGCATGAAGGAGAGTGCGGCGCGCACCAACCTGGTCCCAAGCTCTATGATCGTATCAGGAGAATGGGATACTTTTGGCCCTCCATGATGCATGAGGCAATTGTATACGCCCGGAAGTGTCACGCATGTCAAGTACACGCAAATTACATGCACCAACCTCCGGAACATCTACATCCTTCGGTCACATCGTGGCCGTTCGAGACCTGGGGAATGGACATTGTCGGTCCTATAAACCCCCCATCAGTCAAAGGTGACCGGTTCATCCTGGCCATCACCGATTACTTCTCCAAATGGGCTGAGGCAGTTCCACTCAGAGAAGTCAAGACGAGCAACGTCATTGCATTCATCAAGCACCATATCATCTACAGGCATGGTGTTCCAAGACGAATCATACACGACAATGGTCCTCAATTTATCAGCAACGCCTTCATAAGGTTCTGCGAAAAGTTCAAAATTCAGGACATCTCGTCAACAGCTTATAATCCCACAGCAAACGGATTAGCTGAAGCCTTCAACAAGACTATCATAAAGCTCTTGTCAAAGCTTGTGAAAAATAACAAGCGAGATTGGGATGATAAGCTCGGCGCAGCTCTATGGGCCTATCGTACCACGGTGCGCACACCGACTGGCGCCACCCCATACTCATTGGTGTATGGATGTGAAGCCGTTCTCCCTCTGGAAGTTCAAATTCCATCTCTTCGGATCGCTCTTGCAACCCAGATGACGACCGAGGAACAACATCAGAAGCGCCTCGAAGAACTCGAGATGCTCGATGAAAAGCGCCTGGAAGCTCAGCAGCATATTGAGTTTTACCAAGCCAGGATTTCTCGAGCCTTCGACAAAAAGGTTCGACAAAGGAGTTTTAAGGAAGGAGATTTGGTCTTGACTGAAAGACGTCCTATGATCCTTAACTCCAAGAAGAAAGGCAAATTTGAACCTAAATGGGAGGGACCGTTCGTAGTAGAAACAGTTTACTCGAACGGCGCCTATCGTCTAGTCACCAAAGATGGTGACCGGCTCATGATGCCAATAAATGGCAAATTTCTGAAGAGATACTATCCTTAGTATCCTTAGAAGAATTGAGGTACCGGGAAGTTCCCGGAAGAATACCACATCGGGGTATTCTTAGGGATAACCCGGTCGCTGATGAACAAGAAATCAGTATTCGAATTCCGAATATTCTTGTTTGTCAGAATCTAACTCTCACAAGCACTCTTTTGCTGAGATGAGATCTAATCATTCGATAGATTGATTCTCCCCTCGCGAAACTTTCAGTAGTTTTTGACTACTCATAGTCTCCACCACACAATTCCCACTTGGTCAAACCTTACTACAGTTAGGGCCAAAGCCAAATTCCCCTCTCGATTCCGTCAATGAACGAGAGGTCCACAAATTGAGCGATCAAACCTTCTTTCGGTTAGGATCGTCTCAAATTTCCCACTCGGTCAAACCTTACTACAGTTAGGACCACAACAAAATCCCCTCTCGATTCCTCCAACGAACGAGAGGTCCACTTTCAATTCAAATGACCAAACCTTACGACAGTTAGGGTCGTTTGAACCTTTCGATTCGATAATCAAACCTTACGACAGTTAGGATTATCCGAATCTTTTCGATTCTCGGAGTGGAGATCCCACTCTTAGTTTCACCTGTCGGATCCTGGGGGTGGAGATCCCACCTCGAGTTTCCTTTCCTGCTGAAGATAGAATATAAAATTCTTCCTCTTCAGATTCAAATGACCAAACCTTACGACAGTTAGGGTCGTTTGAACCTTTCGATTCGATAATCAAACCTTACGACAGTTAGGGTTATCCGAATCTTTTCGATTCTCGGAGTGGAGATCCCACTCCTAGTTTCATCCTTCGGATTCTGGGGGTGGAGATCCCACCTCGAGTTTCCTTTCCAGCTGAAGATAGAATATAAAATTCTTCCTCTTCAGAGTCAAATGACCAAACCTTACGACAGTTAGGGTCGTTTGAACCTTTCGATTTGATAATCAAACCTTACGACAGTTAGGATTATCCGAATCTTTTCGATTCTCGGAGTGGAGATCCCACTTCTAGTCTCCCACTTTCCCCTGTCTTTGCTTTTAGAAAAGACAGAGATGAAGTCAGCGCCTAACACGCGTTGCCGGGTAGTCTTTCCCGTGAGAAAGACGAAGTCTATGTATTCAAAATCATAGCACTAAGTCTAAGAGAAGCAATTTTCTTAGCGCAACGTTACATGCGGAACGGATTTAGATAATCCGCATGCTAGCCCGATTCAAACGGTAGTCGGTAAAGGCAAGTCAAACCCGTTGAGGGCTGGGGGTTGGCTAATAATCCCAAAGTCTATACCTAACACGTATAGCCGGTTTAGTCTTTTACCGATTAAAGAAGACACCACGGCATATCAAGAAACATCATGTAAAAAGAAGCAAATAAGGAGTCTCTAATAAAAGATCAAGACAAAAGCATACAACAACAAGTTCGTCAACCCGAAGGCAGCTGACGGCTAAGAATATGAGACTCTAAACCGGAAAGCCTGTCCATATAGCTCTGCTCGAACTCCGCCTGCAAGCTAGCTCGGACAGAATCCTCAGAACTGCTCAAGACCTCAGCGGCTTCAGTTCGCAGCTTCATCAATCCCTCCTGTGTTGATCCCAGCTTGTCGAGCGTCCACTCACGAGAGCGCTCCAATCCAACCAGGTCCTCGGTGATTATAGCAGCAGACTCTTCGGCACGTCCTAAGGCCTCCTTCAGCCTAGCTATCTCTGCACGAGTGGAATCTAGGGAGCTGAGTAACTCGCCTCTGCTGGTGTCCTTCTTCGCCAGGTTGGCCATCAGCTGTGCAACAGAGTGCTCGCGTGAATGGGGCTTGCTGCTAATGGAAGATCTCAAGTCACGCCATTGAGTCATTCTATCCTCCATCTGAGAGGACATGAAAGAAGAAGCTCCACCAGCCTTCAAATCCCTCAATTCTTGAACCTCTGACTCCAGAGCAGTAAAATCAGCAGTGAAGGAATCAGCCAACTCTGGGTATCCTTCTTCCCTCATCATCAGCATGTGGCGAGAAAAGGAACGCCTGAACTGGTCAAAGCAGTATCCTCGGAGAAGAAGTTTCTCAATCATGCCATTATAAAAGGCGGTGAAGAAGCTGAGGTCCGCGCGAAAAATCTCTTTCTCAGGATCGGTATCAGCCAAAAGGACGCGAACGTACTCATGTAGAGATGATCGAGCTCTTGTAAACAACAATGGGGAAGTTAAGAGATTATCGAATACGACAAGGAAACCCGAGAGGAAATTCGAAGTATACCTATACTTGCGGAACTTCCCTCGGGTGGAGGCACGGCAGACTCTGAGACAACAGCAGGATTAGCCATGAAGGGTGCATCGACCCCTGCAGGCAAATCAGTCGTATCTCTCGGCTGTGGCAAAGAGACATGGCTCTCAGGCAAACTATCAGCCCCGGAAACTGCAGCAGCATCAGGCACAACACCTGGTCCTACAGTTATACCTCTTTATTAGTCAAAATGGAAATTTAGGCAAATAAAGAGAATCAGGGTGATAAGATCATCGGCATACCTGCAAGTCCATCATTTTTTGCAATACGGGGAGGGTCGGTAGTCAAAGGAGAATCAGTCCTGGTGACTGATGATGTACCTGTGAGTGTATCGCTCGTAAAGGGCGGTCCCGCAGTTCCTCTGGCGGCCTGTTCAGCCAGCATATCGACTAGCAGCCCAGCGTCAGGACCGTAGAAATTCGGTGCGGAGGCATTCCCCTGGTCTTCGAAACCTACATCATGAAAGGATTCACCCTCAGTTGAGCTCTCTTGCCCTATAATCAAAAGAGATATTATCGGATGCAGGTATACCTGAGTAAGAAGCGGTGGGCTCGACGCTATACTCTGGCCCAAGATCAATGTTCAAATCGATGCCCAGAGAACCGTCATGAAGGGCGTCGCACATCTGCTGCACGAAGCAATCCATGTTTTCCGGACCAGGGGATGCAGGAGGCAATGGAAGTTCACCCTCTTCGAGGAACCCTGGAATATAAAGCAAGGTTATGAATCCCAGAAGGTAAATCATGTCAAAATATTGAAAGTAACGGAGGGTTACCTTCCTCCCTGTCGGCAAAACCTCCGGAATCTACTCCATGAGAGCGTTGATCAACAGGAGGTCTATAGGCAATCTTCTTCCTTTTCAAAGGACCACCCCTCTTGGAACCGACGGGACGATTGTGCGAAGTTTGTCCACCAAACTTCGCACGACGTAAAGCGAGAGGTTCATGGTCATCGGCCGATCCACCTGAAACAACAAGGATTATTTCACGTACCAAAATTGAGGAGAAGGGAGTCAAGAAGCATGACAAACCTGCATCAAGTTCTACTTGGTCGGTGTCTATGCCCATTTCCTCCTCAAAAGCTTCATCGCCATCCGCAGGAAGGTGCTCTCCATCAACTCTGCTTGAAGGAGGAGATTGAGCAGGCCTCTTCCCCTGCTTCCGAGCAGCCGTTATAGCAGCCTGAACCAAGTGCTCAGACTCTAACTCCGAAAGGCTCTTCACACCTATGGATTCATAGGCAGAAAGGAACCACTTGCAGCTAAGGAAGGTGATCATCGGTTTGCGCTTATACGAAGGGAGAGCAAACTGAGCCCCGGTGCAACCAACCATGGTCCATAACCACGCTCGTATACCGTCGACAAGCCCTCCCTTAACCTGTAAACCACGGCTCGGGTTCCCAACATATAGTTGGTCGTAGCCGAACTGACGTGCGAAACGGCAGGGAAGGTAAGGCTCGATATGGCAACGGTTCTTCACCCGAAGAACAAGATACCCGATGCGGATGTTTACCAGCCATCGGAAGCAACCGACGTCGAGAGCAGTCCGGTTAGTTCGGGGTTTCTCCACATCAGTCAACTCCTCGCCATAGCGTCCAGAAAATTGAGGAAAGCACTTGAAGAGCTCCCAGTTCCGACGAACTTGAAGTTCTTGTTGTACATCTTCAAATTTCTTCCCAAGCCACCTACTCCTCTCCAAGAGTTGTAGGAAAGGAACAGGGGTGTCAACGATGCGGGGAGCTGACATCAAGTCAGGCCGGTGTAGAACAAACCACGCCATCAAATAAGCATAAGGCAGCTCAACCTTTGGGCAGGTAAGCTCGGTCGAAGGCTTAGAACCCACATGGGTAAGAACACGAACTACGCCCCTGAGCCCGCAATGAATGCTGGCCACCATCGCTGGAAGCAAGGACAGCTCCCGCCCATAGGCTAACTGGACTGCCGGGAAGAGCACCTCGACTGGTAAGTCATCCGAAGACTGGTATGGAACAACGCACTTCTTCAACCAGAGTGCGAGGTAGCCGGCCAACAGAGACCGAGGCTCTATAGACTTCTGCGCACGACGGAGGAAAGAACGGAACGTGGTCCCGGCGGGAAAAGCTCCCTCGGCGCTGGCAATAGTATAAGAATGAGTTTCATTCTTCTCCATCAGCTCGTTAATAGCGGTGAAGTCCAAGACATCCAACTCACGGATAGGTCCAACAAAATCACCCTCCAGGTTTTGAAACAAATAAACGGCGAACTGTTTCAAGCTGATCTTCTTCTTCGTCTTAGCTGGAGCAGAAGTTTGGAGCAGTGAGGTATGGTAGTGACATGTGAGATCCCAAAGGGTGTCATACATATCAGGGTTATCTTTCTTTAGCAAATCCAACTGCTGGTTGGAAGGAAAGTACTCCTGATACGGGCAATTCCCCATCGGAAGGCCCGAAACCTGGTGCATCTCATGAAGAGCCAGCCCTAGTTCCCCGCCGCTTGTGAGGAAAGTGTTGCTATCAGGCATGTATGTCTCTAACAGTGCCAAAAAGTGGCGGCAACTGACTGGGATCCCGTACATGGTAGCTCGTATGGGCGCATATAACCCACTATCCTTCAGATCCCTCTCCCACCTTCCCAGAACATAGCCGGTCATGCGGGTCCACCACCCCTTGCCCGGCGAAGAAGCCCAACCGTAGCATCGGTAATCCAGTGGAGGTAACTGTCTTCCAAGCTGAGCTAGACGATTCTTCACGGTAAGAGCGGCCGCCGACACCTCGCCTGGAGGTGCGGTGTCGAGACCCATGATCCCGGGGCGAAGACCGCAAATGGATTGATACCCCAGAGAACCGGGACTCGTATGATGAGAAATGTATCCGCACTGAATGTGGACAGCAGCATTGGTAAGAGACCAGGACATCTGTCGCCCCACAGCCTGTCTCTCTAAGTGAGTAAAAGAACACTGGCGAGGAATGGAAGGAATATATAAAAGAGCTCCCTCGTCAAGGGTTAGCCAATGCTCCTCAGCAAGAGTCAGCACGGCAGGATCCTCGGTGCGATCCCCGAACAGAAAATCTGGCTTCTTTAAAGCCTCAGTAGAAGTAGCATCTGCGGTAAGGGGAGCATCGGTGATAAGTTGGCGTAAACAGTGACGCCCTCCCTCCTTTATCAGACGACAGAATTCGTCTGAACGATCACGGCCAAACTGCGGAAGTGGATCGATGATCTGCCTAGCGGAAGCTAAAGAGAACACTTCCTTGCTGCAACCGGTAGGGGCATGGTGAGGGAGGCTACCCCCGGGAAAATCGACTGCAACAGAGCATGAAGATGGGGTCAGAAAATTCATGTCATAAAGGCAAGATAAGATTACTTGCGGGATAACCGGAGCGACGATTTCGAGTGTCCTACACCGAGAGGACGGTACGTATTATCACGTAGATACCGTGATAATGCATACCGACCTGTAAGGTGTAAGACGACACGAGATCGCCCCGATATATCCGAAGACTTGAATTGGCTAAAGCAAAACAAGTCTGAAACCTTAACCCCCGCGGGAGGGGTATCGGTTCTTCCATCATGACCCGCGAAAGGTCAATCCGGGATACAAAAGATGTAAGATTCTCACCCCCATAAAAAGAAGCCGCTAAAGAAGATACAGCGGGAGCCTCCTCCTCGCTGTGCTGCGAGTGGGAGCGACTCCTGGAAAGCTGAGCACGACGAGAAGACATCACAAATCTGCAGTGAAGAGCAGTACATCAGGTACAATATATAATACACGAAATATCGAAAAAGGGGAAATTAAGCACTTGGACTTGAAATCCTATAAACAAATAGGATTTTGCAGTTAAAATCTAATTAAACCTACGAATTTCGTGCATGCAAAACGATAGTCGCCGTTTCGCGATAAATTTTGGTGAAATACCCAAAATACCCCCCGTGCTCAAGGCCAAATTCAGGCCAAGGACACGTGTGGCTCGGGTCATGGTCATTATACTTGATCATCTAACATCTCGGTACCCTATAACTCTGATCAAATTTTGCAAATAAGTCCTTTTGCAGAATTTGGTCAATTTTACATAAAAGCCCCTCCTCGAACTTTTGGTTTTGCATCCACGTGCCTCTACCAAAAATTCGATCAAGAGTTTGGGGTCAACACTCTCTGAATTTCAGCCCCAAATTCGTGGTCATTTTGCAAATTAGACCCCAGAAGATTATATGGGCTGTTTTGCAAATAAACCCCTCCAAACAATTCCTTTAATCCTCTTGCACAAAGCACCCCCTCTCTTGAGGAAACAAACATGAACCCTAATCCCGAATTTCAATTCATGTTTGCACAAAAACCCCCACAAAATTTCAGCCACATTTTGCAAACAAGTCCCTCAAATTTCGGCCATTACCTATTTTGCACAAAAAACCCCCAAAGTTTCGGTTTTTGCAATAAAACCCCCAAGTGAGTATTTCATCCATAAACCCTTATATATGGTAAACATAAATGTATGATCTTTGCAAGAAAATAAGGGGATTGTGAAGAGAAACTTACCAAATCAAGAGAGACTCCTCCGGGCTCGGAAATGCAAGTTGAAGCCCTCGTTTGGGAGAGGATGCGATTCCGGCAAATGGGTACCCGCCAAAAATCCAAATCTCTCGAAGGATTGATGGATTCTACAATGGAGGAAACTTGGCTTGGGGAAGAAGAAGACCAAAACCGAATAGGGGAGAGGGGTGCTCGGTTTTGAGGGATGGCCAAAAAGGGGGGAACTTTTCTCTTTGAAATTCAAATGAAGGAGGAGAGGGGGGACCATGTACAAGTGTACAAAAGGACGAATAAGGGGGGGGCCAATTAGAAGAGCCAAACACCCCTAGGGGTGTCTCGGCAAAACCGA
>BQKN01056916.1:21869-46775 GCA_022839385.1 Asparagus kiusianus | reverse complement strand
TTTTTTGGTATTTAAATATTAAATATTATTTTTCTAAAAGAGTATTTGTATGTTTTCCTAATTTAAAAATACAGTATTATAATATTTTAATATTTTTACTAATTATAAATTTAATTGTTTTGGTGAAATTTTTAAATAAATAGTTAATTATTCATCATTGTTATTGTTATTATTATTTTGACCATAAATTTTAATATTTATTTTAAATAAATTTTATGATATTTTTAAATTATTTTAAAGGGGTATTTTTCCCTGTGTTTTTCCTCTCACCGGTGTTCACCCTGTATACCTCTCCCCAATTCACGCAAACCCCTCCGCCTCGTGTTTTCCCCCAGCTCTCAACCCACGTCCTCCCAACCATCCTATCCCGCACTCTCTCCCTCATTAAATTCTTCCACCGTTTTTACTCTCTCTCCAATCTCTCTCAATCTATGTTTTTCTCTCTCCCACAGTGTACTCTCATCACCTCGTGCTTCCCCCTGAGATTCCTCTCTCTCTCCTCTTAATCCCACCATGTGACTCTCATCAGCTCTCTCTCTCTCTCTCTCATTCTCTCTCTTCAATCTCATCTCTCTCTCTCACTCCCATTCACTTCATCCCTCCCCATCATCACCACCATCAACCTCCCCCTCTCGAACTCAGACCACCGCCGCCCCCTCCACGAGACCGCACAGCCACGTCCACCTCAGCCACCATTCCCGCCCCCGCTCCTCTCCTCCGAGCCGCCGCCCCTTGTATGTAGGAAAATTGCAATAAGGAAGATAAAAGAAAATTTGAATTGATTCCTTTGATCTCGATTACAACTTGATTACAAAAGAGAGGAGAACGAAATTGGTTCTTCCCCTTTGTTTAAAACTGGGTTCTTCTTGGTAGCGATGGAGTGCTTCCTTCGATTGATAGCGTCGAACTTGCTCTCCGTTGACGATCCGACCGTCTCTTATCTCGTGGGAACGATGAACTTCTGTAGGAAGTTTTATACGTAACTCTTTAATGAGTTTAAGAACTCTGAACGAGTTAAAACTCTGTAGATAGAGTTGTTAGAACCGAAAATTCGGTTAATGATCAAGCTGTATCCGTTGTCGAAGAATCCTCTCGGATTTGATCTTCTGAGTTTGATTCAAAAATCCTATCTCCAAGGATTTCGTTGCTGCTAAATCTCCAACCTGTGCGGTTTAGATCTCTAAAATCCAACCTACTCACTCTTCCGTTTTCAAAGAGCCAGCCCCCTCACTCTCTCGAGTTTGTTGAGCTTTTATAGGGGGATAAGGGGTTGTAACTGACCCCTATATCCGCTCCTACGTGGGCGAAAATCCCTCAGAACGTGGGATAAACGGTTCCGAAACCGTTCGACTCGTGTTTGAACAAGTCAAACGCCCAATCTGGCGTTCAGAACCCGACTTCGTGTCTTAGAATCGTGACGCGAGGGTCGGTGTTAGCTGAACATTGATGAACGCGAGGGTCGCTCACGTTTTGGCTTGTTGCCTGCTTGGTGACGCGGGGGTCGGTGTGAGTTGAACCCTTACGAACGCGAGGGTCGCTCACGTTGAGTTGTGTCTTGGAAACGCGGGGGTCGCCTGCACTTCCATACTTGTGACGCGGGGATGACTTCCGCGTTTTAGAAGAAGCTTGTTGACTTGTGACCTCTTCTGTAAGGTATTGCAAAGACCGTTGTTCTGTAATCCTTGCTTTAGCTGTTGTGGAGTGTGAAAGTCGTCAAATTGTAACCTTCACTGTAGATTGTGAAGAATGCTGAATAGAGTTTCCATCAGTTGTCGGAAGTGTCGTCGAATTGTAACTCTTCTCGATCTATGTGAAAAGTCCTCCGTTTGCAGTTTCTTCGCTTATCGACCCGAAAACTATTTGATTATAGCTTCCGTTGTAGGAGCTTAGACGGGAATCAACATCCATAGTGTCTTTTAGACGAATATTTGCCCACAACTCTCTACCAAGCAACTCACTAACTAAATCCAACCTTTTATTTCTAAAATCATTACACTGCTCATCAGCATCTCTATTAGTCATGCTGTTGTCGCAGCCATCAAGATCAATCAACTCAGAAATGAGGTTGTGTTTGCGGTGATTTGAAAGTCATTTGATGGTGACCTCTATCGTAGGGGCTTGTTTTAATCAGCTATCCACTGTGATTTTTAGACAGCCTACAGAACCCCCTCCAAAGTTTTCGAAAGTTCGCGGTTGACTGGGACGAATTTTCGGAATACTTTGGACCCCAAAGTCTTGTGAATTGATTGCTCACTCCGTCTGATCGAGCAAGATGGTTTCAATATTGTTGACTGTAATCTGTTTGTGTCTCTCGATAGACTCCCCTGCGGAGTCACCAATTTCTTCTCGGCTTTGGTTGCCTTGATGATTGCTGCTAGCTCTTATTTACCTGGGGCCGTGTCATAGCCTTGGTAGTTGAAGAGCTGCCATCATAATAATCCAATGCATAAACAAATTATGCATTTGAGAATTGGAACGCGTGGATGAGCCCAGCGTTTGGGAATTTCAACCGACCCGAACGCGAGGGTCGGTTCGGGCGGGATTCTGACCTCGAATCCCGTTCGTTAGGATTTGACAGCCTGTCCAGCTGTCTATAAATAGACCGCTTTAGGTCAAATCAGAGTCATTCGACTCTCTTTAAAATTCCAACGAAAATCTTCGTTCTCTCCTCCGGCGAAGAACTGTTCATCTCCTCCGACGAGATCTCATGGCACCCAAGCAGGACGCTCCTCGTTCTTCCCGATCTGACGCCGCTGCGGCTCGAGAGTCGGCATCATCAGCGCCGGCTGGCGGCGCTGCCGCTCAGGCGAACATGCCGCCTCACCTTCCTTTGATCGGTGGTAAGTATGGCCTTCGTGGTCGTTGAACTTGCTTCAGCAAGTTTTGATCTTTGGATCCAATCGAGGAAACTCGTTTCAGATAACGCGGGGCTCGACTCCATCGTTTGGTATTTTTGACGAGGGGTTCGACCTCCGCGTCTCAGATTCTTGACGCGAGGGTCGGCCTTCGCGTCTGAATTCTCTGACGCGATGTTCGACCTTCGCGTCTGACTTTTCTGACGCGATGTTCGACCTCCGCGTCTGACTTTTCTGCCGCGAGGTTCGACCTTCGCATTTGAACTCAATTGACGCGGGTGTCGACCTTCGCGTCTGAGTTTTGCTTTTGCCTTAGCTGATTTTTTTTTCTTCGTTTTGCAGTGCGTCATACCAGCGAACCTCTTCTTTTTCGCCACCATTTTGGACATGTAGGTGGTGTGGACCTAAACATGACATTCAACTCGCGCCTAGAACTCCCAGTCTTCAAAATTAGGGATAAGAGTCGCGCGGAGTTAGTCACAAAAGCTTCTCCCGAAACTCTTAGGACATTGGTTACGGACGCTAAGTTTGAACACACGAACCGTAAGCCAATATCCAAACCGGGATACCTTTTCGGGAACTTCGTTGACTTTGACACCGACACCGCTTATGACGGGAATTATAAGTGGTTGCGGAAAGTTGGAGACCGCAACCTTTTCTTACCCAATATGGAGAGAATGTTCCCCATATCTTATTTCCAGTGTGCATCCGTCCCGAGGCACATGGATTGGCCCTTGGTTAAGGATCAAGATGGGGTTGCTCTTGGAAATTTGACTTTCCACGGGGTCCGCTCGGCAGGTTATGGTCGACAGGTGACTGCTTTACGACCAGGTTTATTTGCTAAAGAGTATCCCCTTGGCGAAATGGCTAGTCCCGTGAGGACTTTTGTTAGGAGGTTTGTGGAGAGGAGAGGGGAATTTCCCTCGCAAGGATTCAGAACTCCTGGCTGGGTTCATTCTCCAGTATCCGGGTGGTGGACCCGGATGACCAAGTTCGTTCTGGACGAGTTGGATGCGCCTCTCTCCCAGGCTGGTTTGAAAGTTCCTGTGCGGGCTACTAAATTTGGAATGGTCCAGAGCCACTTTCACTTCTTCTCTATACTGGAGAAGTATAACCCCGATACTTGCACTTTCTTCACTCCTGTGGGGGAGTTAGGCTTCGCTCTTCACGAAATGCACGAAGTCTCGGGTCTTCTTCTTGGAGATTTGCCGTATGAGGAATTTGTTCCGGGGTCGGCGGAACTCCAACTTTTAAAGAAGGCCAGCCCTAAAATTTATGCCACCTTATGGGAAGTCATGTGTCACTTCCACATCTGCATGCAGCTGACGGGGGCCCGCGGGAGCGGCATTAAACAGGTGTCTTGGGCGGAATATCTATTCCAGAACTTGGGCAATAAGGGAGGTTTAGTGACCCGATTGCCTGCAAGCACTTTAGAGGAGGTTCAGACTAGGATTGACGATGCTACCTCCCACTACACCAATGAGGCCAAGGAAGATGTTTTCCCTGCCCATACGGAATTCGAGAGTTTCCATTACCAAGCTCTGCTCCCTATCTCTGATACGGCGCTTCTAGCTGGGTATTTAATGCTGTGGCTCAAGCGGTGCGTCGTCCCGACCAAGCCGATCGATGCTCTCGCTGTTGAGGTGATCTACCCCGCTGTCCTTCTAGCCCATGGGAGGCCTGTGAGCCTCCTCAGTGCTATGGTGGGTTGTCTACAATTCGGATTGCGGGAGTTGACTTCGGACTTCGTTGAAACCACAGAGGTGGAGTCCGAAGGTCGCCAGGCTTTCAAGACTCCCAATCCTAGAGTGCCAATGCCATATACTTATTTAATGGCTTGGTACGTGTTACACTGCCCTTCGTTGATGAGTGCAGCCTCTGCCCCAGGAGATTCATTCATCCCATTCGTGCAGAGATTAGAGTCTGCGAAATGGGAAGGGGGATACATGGTTAGGATTCGCCAAATCTTGGCGCGAGATACCAACTTCCATATCTACCGATGTTTCCCTGATTTTGAGGGTGGTATCTATGGTGCGGAATATCAAGACGTAGCAGGCCCCAATGGATTCACTCAGCTAAACGGAGGTGTTTTTCATTGGCTTCTCTCCATTAGGCCAGGCTACTTAGTCTTCCGGCAAGGCGTCAATTGCTTCATCGAGCCCTACCAACCTTATAGATTTGCTCGGCAATTTGGGTACGACCAAGTGTACGTCGGGAACCCTCGCCCTCAGCTATCAGTTGTGGGCAATCTGTATGAAGGAGCCAGGGCCTGGTATTATTCTGTAGCGGGTTGTACCAAGGCCGTTTTCAGGCTTCCTCACAAAACTGCCAACTCCTACACCTCCACAAGCTTCTGTAATTGGTATCACGCAGCGTCTCAGATTCCCAATTACAACATAAATTCATCGTGCCTGAAAGACATTAGGCACATGTATTCTTTAAGGAGGGGGTCAAAGACATCCCGTTTAAGAGGGATTGATGAGTTCTTAGCCGTTGAGAACCAGCCTGCTGAACAGGAAGAGGAGCAAACGGCCGAACCTGCTCCCAGGGAGGAACAACATGTGGTTGAGCCTTCCACTACGAGAGCATCGGAGAAAAGAAAACTTTCTGCAGATGAAGCCGGCAAGTATGATAAGCAGATTCGCCGGAAACTACGGGTTGATTCTCCTCCCAGAGGCCAACAAAAACCCAAGTTAATGGCTGAGGCCATCCGGGCTGCTGTAGATGAAGGGCCACAGGAATCGTCTGTGGTGGGCCTACCAAGAAGAACCGGGCTTCGTTCTCAGGGGCCAGCCCTTTCAGGCGGTGCCTCTTCTTATCATCCTCCTGAGGACGAAGAGGATGAATTAATGGCTGCAGATGCAGAATCCGCCCCAGTGATGGACCTCCCTGAGTCTCCAATCTTGGAGCAGAGGGATGTCGAAGAGAATCCATCTCCTTCCCCTTCTGCCTTAATGTCACAAGCCGGTGACTTAATTCCTAGTCCTACAACAGGACTTATGAATAAACCAGCTGTTGACACAAGTCTTCCTAAATCTTCAGCTGCTCAAGATGATGAGGAACGAGTCGATTATGAAGGCTCCTCGATCGGGGGTGAAGCTGACGAAGAAAAAGATGATGAGGGTGCTGAAGTTGGCAACGTGCCAGGTGATGATGTAGAAGATGAGGAGCATGATTCAATGGATGATGTAACCATTTTTGATGACGCTCCCAAGGCTCAGTCTGATAAGGCATCTGGTTATACGCCTTTTTACCTCACCGGTAAGCTTAGTTTGTTTCGACTTATCCCGCACGCTTTTTCCGCATTCCGACCGTTTTTTCGTGCAGGTTCGCCAACCCCTGGGACTACTTCAGCTGCTCCTTTAGAGCAAGATCCTGTGCCGGCATCGGCTCCTGCAAGAGAGCAACATACACCTAGCTCCCCTGCGGCAACTGCTTTGCCTACAGCATTGCCCGAGACCCCTGTTTCGTCTGTGGCGTTACCTGAAACTACCGCTACGACTTCTCCTCTGGAACAGTCGGTCGTGCAGGTATCGGCTCCTTTGCCGGAGCAAACCTTACATGACTCTTCTGTGGTGGTCACTTCACCTAAAGCGGTGATGAAGATCTCGCTCACTCCAACAGAGGCTGGGCCCAGCTCATCTCAAGCGAAGGCATTGATGGCCTTGACCTCAAGCCCTTCACAATTGAATATTTCGATTGCTTCTGCAGCTTCGGCACCGGGATCGCCTACCAGCCATCGTCTTAACGCACCAACCTCAGCTGCTGAAGGAGTATCTTCAGGTGCGATCGTCAGGCTTGCTAATGCACCTGAGTTCCTTCAGGTATCTTTGGTGTATCTAAACACTCTTGCGAAGATGGTGGTTAAGTCCCTGATGAATGGTCAAGGGACTTTGAATTCCTTTCGACCTCTTCTGGAAGTGGGCTTGAACGGGGTCAAGTGTGTGGGCGAGCCTCAATGGTTCGAGCGCTGCTCAGAAGTCATCCTCCGTTTGGAGGAGAAATTACAACGTTTGGAGACCATAGGTCATAGCGACCTCCAGCCACAAATTGTATCAACTCTGGCTAATCTTCAAATTGCCGAAGTGATACAACGGGAATCGCTGGAGCGGGACTTAACTGAGAAGGAGCGCCAAATCGCGGAGCTTCGTGAGCGTAACATTCAGAAGCGAGAAGAACTAGAACGCTCGACTACTTCTCTGAATTCGCTCCGTGATAGACTTATCGAAGCTGAGGCTGAAGTCTTGCGCTTAAAGGCTGAAGTCTCACGCGAAGAAGATGTTGTCAATATCCTCAGTACCCAGGATGCTAATGGTGCTTTGGAATATCATTCGCAGGCTTTGGCCCTAGAGGAGGCCAGGAACAAAGTTGCAGCCATCATCACACCCAGTGCGGATGAACTCCGGGCCAAGGCTGAAGCTATGGTTCGAGCTGATCACGAGAAAGAATTGGCCGAGCTCAAGACTCAACTCGCAACTTTTGATTTGATGCATGAGTGAATTTGGTTTTTTTTTTTTTGCAATGTTCTTCTGACAAGAACACGTTTGTCTTGTATCACTTTCTTTTGGCATTTGAATAAAAAGTGATACTGATCTTTTAGTGCTCTTTGCATTTATCATGTTTTGACTTTAAACAACAAATTACCAAGAATACTCAGAAATTTTCTATCATAAAATAACTCTAGAAAATTTTTAACTGCTGGGGATAAATGCTTGATTATTCTCCCAGAATCGAGTTGCAAAACAGAACCCTTCCTGTGTTATTTTGGTGTTAAACACTGAAAGAAGTCCATGAGTGTCAGAAATATAATTCTGACTTGATAAGGGGAATATTGCGATCAGGGCAATTTTGAGAGCTTATCGCTCTATTGAAGAGAGTCGATAAGTTGATTTTGCGATCTGAGCAATTTTGAGGACTTATCGCTCTATTGAAGAGAGACGATAAGTTGATATTTGTTAGAGGTGTGATTTTAACGTGACAGGAAAGAAATTGCGATCGGGGCAATTTTGAGGGCTTATCGCTCTATTGAAGAGAGACGATAAGTTGATATTTGTCAGAGGTGTGATTTTAACGTGACAGGAAAGAAATTGCGATCGGGGCAATTTTGAGGGCTTATCGCTCTATTGGGGAGAGTCGATAAGTTGATTTTGTCAGAGGTGTGGTTTTAACGTGACAGGAAAGAAATTGCGATCGGGGCAATTTTGAGGACTTATCGTTCTATTGGGGGAGAGTCGATAAGTTGATTTTGTCAGAGGTGTGGTTTTAACGTGACATCTGTGGGGATAAAATCCTTTTATATCTTGCTGGGGAAAATCACTAAGTATTATTTTTACCATCGGAGTGATGAATTGTGATACTAAGGATTTGAACAAGATCTTGAGTACTTTTATTACCCCACTGAGAAGAGCTGATAAACTGGTTATTTATTGCCCTGTTGGAAAGAGCTAATAAATTGACAATAATCTGAGTGATTTTGAGGACTTATCGTTCTGTTAATGAGAATCGATAAGTGGACTTTAACAGAGGAATTATAGTTATATTGGTGGTGATAATAACTAAATTCAATCTCTGTTAGGACGATGACCATCTGAGGTGTAATATTAACCTGATGGGTTGAGGAGATACAGAGTTTTGAACGCACTCTGTTAAAAAAAAACCCATGAACTTAGAGGCTAAGTATCGAAGAGTTATAACGCTAAGGTGACCTTTGCGTTTAAGATTTGGAACGCGAGGTTCAGGCCTTAGTGACGCGGGCTTGGGCCTTGCCCCATTGAAATTCGAACGCGATAGTGGGCTCCGCGTTTTGAAAACGATTGGGATTCTTCCCTAGAATCCCGTACCATCTCAACAGCTTGACGGCTGTTATAAATAGACCTGAGTGGTCATGTCAAGAGTCACTTGACTCTCAAAATTTTGGCTATTTCCAAGAACGAGAAATCTCGTTTGACTTCGGCGAGATCTCCGACGAACTTCGTCTTCTTCGTTCGAAAACACCTCCTCCGATCCACTGGGCTGATGGCGCCACGGAGGATGGGTTCAAGCTCCAAGAAAGTCGCCGGAGCGACTTCCGAAACACCGTCGGTTGAGGGCGCCGGCGGTGTTCCTGATCGTGCTAGGACGTCATCGTCATCCCCGTCGTCACAGGAACTTCCCTGTCGTGGTAAGTGCCGACTAAAAGAACTTGCTTTGGCAAGTTTTCTGAAAACCCTAAATGGGTTCTTGATAACGAGGAAGATGACTCGTTCTAACTGGATGAAAACGCGGGGTTGGGATTCCCTTTGGGTCCCGACCCTCGCGTTCCAAATTTTTAACACGAGATTCGACCCTCGCGTTTGAGAATTCTGACGCGGGGCTCGACCCTCGCGTTGGAGATTTGACATGAGACTTTAACCCATTATGCTTTGGGTTTCCTCTTTATGTCGATAGCTCATTAACATCTACTTTTGATTGTGCAGTGCTTCTCCCAAATGTGCCACTTTCGCAAGAACATCATTTTGGGTATATTGGCGGTCTTGATGCAAATGAAACTTTCAGTCTTCAAAACACAGTTCCGCTTTGCACTTTTGCTGACTCCGAGAGAACGGACATGATTAGATCTCCTCGATGTTCAACTCTTAGAGTTTTGATTACTGATTTGGACATGGAGACCCCTGCTGGTCATACCCAGTTTCCCAAACCGGCGTTCCTATTCGGAGATCGCATATCCATCGATGATCACCTCGTACACGTAGAAGATTCGAAGCTGTTGCGGAAAGTTGACAATCGCTACTTCTTCCTTCCAAACATGAAGAGGATGTATCCCCTCTCCCACTTTTTGAATGCAAGCCACCGTCGGGGTCTGACTTTTGACATAGTCAAAGAGAAGGAAAATGTGTCGTTCGGATCTGGTCGACGGGCTCGTACACAAATCGGAGGGCAGCTCAAGGGATTGAGACCTGGTTTGTTTGAGAAGAAGGAGCTGGTTCAGGAGATGCCACGCCCAGCGAACATCTTTATTCGCCAATTCCTTATGGCTCAGGGTGAATTTTCTACCCAAGCGTTCAGATCCCCTGGATGGGTTTGTTCCGGAGAAGGAGGTTGGTGGACCCGTATGATTGACTTTGTTCTTGAGGAGCTTAAGGAGTCACTCACTCAATCGGGTCTCACAATTCCCGTGTTAGCTACTCGACGGGGAGTCGTGCAGAGCTTCCATAATTTCTTCGCTATGTTGGAGAAATATAACCCGGACAGTTGCAAATTTTTCACACCTGCAGGAGAGTTAGGTTTTGCTCTCCATGAGATGCAAGCAGTGTCGGGATTGCCACTTGGAAAAACACCCTATGAGGAGTTCATTCCCACTACCGAAGAGCTTTCCCGACTGAGGTTGGCGCACCCAGAAATTTATGCTACTTTCTGGGAGTTGATGTGCCACTTCCACATCTGTGCTCAAGTCTTTGGGATGCGTGGAGGGGGCATTATGCATACCGTATGGGCGGAATACCTCTTTCAGAATTTAAACCGGAAAGATGTAGCCGTGTCTCGTGTTGCAGCCATCTCTCCCAAAGAGGCCAAAGCTCGGATTAAGGCTTCTAACGCCATCTACAAAACAGAGCATGTAGAAGAGGATTTTGAGGCTGGTGTTGAGTTTGAAAATTTCCACCACCAGGCTGCAATTCCTATTTCTGATATGGCTCTACTTGCAGGCTTCTTTATGGTTTGGTTGAAACGGTGTGTAGTGCCGTCAAGACCAATGGAAGCGATCTTGGCTGAGGTTGTATATCCAGCTATTTTGCTAGCACATGGGAGACCCGTGAGCCTCCTCACTGCCATGGTCGGCTGCATTCAAAACGGCCTAAGGATGTTGACCTCCGATCTGCTCGGTGCCTCGACGGTTAAGGTTGCCAGGAAGAAAGCCGGGAAGAACCCCCAGCCACGCATACCAGTGCCGTATACGTACTTGGTGGCCTGGTTCGTGCTGCATTGCCCCTCCTTGATGACGGGAGTATCGGAGAGTGCTGATACTTACATCCCCTTCATACAGAGATTAGAGTCGGCCACGTGGACTCATTCTTACATAGTCAGGGCTCGACAACTCTTATCTCGGAAAGATAATTACCGGATGCTCTGTTGTGCTCCTAATTTTGACGGAGCTGACGTGAAGGATGCCCGCTTCCTGGACTTGCTTTTTGAGGGCTCGTCTTCTTTGGAAGAAGGCGCATTCAACTGGCTTCTTATGATCAGGTTGGGCTACCTGGTCTTCCGCTTGCGGGAGAAGTGCTTTATTGAGCCTTATGTGCCTTCTCGATTCGCTAGGCAATTTGGATATGACCAGCTTTATGTTGGCAATCCCAACCCGGCCTTGGCTCAAGTTGGGAATTTATATGAAGGAGCTCGTGCATGGTACTTCTTTTCCACCGGGGGAACCCATGCGCAATTCACTTTACCCAATTCGCCGCCTGGCTGCTCTACTGTTGCTGATTTCTGCAGCTGGTATGAAGAAGTTTCCCAAGTCACGGGGTATGATATTCATACCTCCTGCATAAATGAGATTCGGGAATTGTATCGTTCGAGGAGTCGTTCTTCCAGTACTCGTTTGCCGGGGGTAGAAGAATATTTATCCTGCGAACAAGAAGTGTCCGGAGCTATTGAAGCTATTAGGAATTTGTCCGCCGTCGAACCTCCCAAAGAAGAAGCTCCTATGGAGATCGAAGAAGAAACACCGATTGCTGACTCTTCCGAAGAAAAGTCAATTCCAGAAGTGCCTGTTTCTGAACCTCGTCTTTTGAGATCGGGTAAGAAGGCTTTTTCTGCTGCTGAACAGGGCGAGTATGACAGGAGGGTACGTAAACGACTGCCTGTCGTAGCCAAAAATTCAAAGAAGGCCAAATTGATGGGTGACGCAATGAAATCTGCGCCTGTCGCGCACTTAACCGGTGGAGAGGAAGAGATGCTTCGATTAATTCCTCCTATTCCTGAAGAAACTAAGATCGAGGAAATACTGTCTGTTGGGAGTTCTGAATCCGCATCTTCTTTTTCTTCCCGAGACCAAAGTATGTACAAGGATTCCTCTTCTGAAATCGTTGAGTCATCCGTCCACGAAGAAGATGCAGGTCCAATCTATCCAACCATTCCTCCTCCACGCTCAAGAGCTTTGAAGAAACTGATCGAGGAGTTGGAGTACTGGATACAAATGACTGCTGATCTAGTCCGTCTTGATGGTGCTTCTTTTGAAGACTGTGAGCCCATCTTGACCAAGTGTTTGGATAAAGTCGAGGCTAAGGGAGATGTGTCATGGACTGAGCACTGCAAGGGAGGAGTTGCTCTCTTGAAGACAGAGCTGGCAGCTTTTAAAGAATTGCAGCACACCAATCCAGACTCTGAAGTGGAACCCGCTCTTTCCTTGGCCATGATCTCAAAGTCGCATCGTCGAGAAGTCCTTTGCAAGGACTTGTCTGATAAGAAGGCACGCATATCTCTCTTACAGAGACAGCATACCCGGGTGTACACTGATATCAAAGGTGTTGTTTCTGATATTCGTGCCACCGAAAAAGACATTGCTCGCTTGGAGACGGAGTTAGACCAGAAGAAAACTCAGTTGGCTCAATACGAAGACGCTCGAAAAGAGTTAGGGCTTCAAGGCGATCGTATCTACACTGATTTTTGCCGTATGCTCCACGCGGCTGAGAAGATTCGCAAAGACATTGTTGCTGCCGAACCTATCGAAGCTAAGCTCAGGAGAGAGATCCAAGAACGAGTCAGGGTGACTCATGAAAAGAAACTCTCTGCCTTCAAATCCAGGCTGAAATCTCTCAAATTGATGAAACCTGATGCTTAAGTCTTGTACCCCTTTTTCTTTTATTAAGGGATCTCTGTATCATTTTCATTTTGCTCATCGTTATTTTGTATTGGAGTTAACAATGTTGAATGAAAATGATACCGTTTTGTTTTTGCATTATCACTTTTGTTGAAATATAATTCAAGACAATGAAAAAGTAATGCAAATGCTATGAATATAGTGTTAACTGAAAAGAACGAAATTCTCTTTATTATTACTTGGAGTAATTTCAGAAAATTTCAATCGTCCGAGGTGTAGTGTTAACTTGACGAGATACAAAATAGAGTTACACTATAAATAGGCAACCCCCAGCCTGATCTAACTGGGGATTAGGGGGCTACATGATTCACGGGAAATATCTCTTTAGGAATTTCCCATTGATTGGCATCATGAGCATGTCTCCTTGTTGATTGATAAGACGATATGCTCCGTTCGAATAAACTGAGTCTATTACGAAGGGCCCTTCCCATTTAGGATTGAACTTCCCTTTGGTTTTGTGTGTCATCACCATGGGTCGTCTGTTGGCCAAGACCAAATCGCCTTTCTTGAAAGTTCGTTCCTTAACCTTTTTATTATAGGCTTTGGAAATCCGAGCTTGATATAGTTCGATCTGCTGCTTAGCTTGAAGTCGCTTGTCGTCTAGGGTTTCAAGTTCTTGCAGGCGCCGTTGATGCTTTTCTTCTTCTGTTAGCCCCGTCGTGATAGCGACTCTCAGAGAAGGAATCTGAATCTCTAGTGGTAATACGGCTTCACAGCCATATACCAGCGAGAATGGTGTAGCTCTTGTAGGGGTCCTTACCGTTGTGCGGTAAGCCCACAAACATTCGCCGAGTCTTTCATCCCAATCGCGTCTACTCTTGGAGACAAATTTCTTGAGAAGTTTCACAATGGTTTTATTGAAGGCTTCTGCAAGACCATTCGCCGGCGGATAATATGCCGTAGATGCAACGCTCTGGATTCTGAACTTGTCACAAAACCTCTGGAACCCAAAACTGACGAATTGTGTCCCGTTGTCATGAACTATCCGCCTCGGGACTCCAAAACGGTAGACAACATGGTGTTTGATGAATTTGATTACGTTGGAAGTTTTGACTTCTTTCAACGGGATTGCCTCCGCCCACTTGGAGAAATAATCGGTCACAGCCAGGATGAACCGATGTCCTTTAGAAGTCGGAGGAGAAATTGGACCTACGATATCCATGCCCCATTCTTCAAATGGCCATGATGCAAATGTGGGATGTAAGTTCCTAGGTGCTTGGTGGATGAAATCCCCATGAATTTGGCACGCGTGACAACGTTTAGCGTAGTCAACCGCGTCTGAGAACATCTTTGGCCAGTAATAGCCAATTCGTCGGAGGCGATCCCCTAATTTAGCTCCGGGCTGATGAGCTCCGCACATCCCTTCATGAGCTTCCTTGAGGGCCTCTTTTGCTTCCTTTTGAGAAAGACATCGGAGCAAAATACCGTCATGGGATTTACGATACAGAGTCTGAGTGACTGTATTGTAATAGAATCGGAGGGCCTTTCGTTTGATGCCGGCCGCTTCCTTGGGGTCGTCAGGCAAGATTCCGTATAAGACATAGTCAACATATGGAAATCGCCAATCTCTAGACTCGAATTCTATAGAGGTCGTACAGACTTCCTCCGTCATTGTCTTGTCTGAGCTTTCCTCCTTAGGAATCTTGGAGGAGTATAGTTCACGTCCTGAGACTGGGATTGTCGTTTCGGTTCCTGGTGGTAATGCCAACGAGGTCGCTAATGAAGCCAAAGCATCTGCGTAAGCGTTCTGGGCTCGTGGAATGTATTCGATAAAGAATCCCTCGAACTGCTTAGCTTGCTTCAGCACTGCGAAGTAGTATGGGATTAAGTCCTCATGACGTACTTCGTATTCCCCTCGGACTTGATTTACAATAAGCTGAGAATCACCATAAGCCTCAAGGCGCCGAATATTGAGTTCTTCGGCAAGTCGCATCCCTAGTAGCAACGCGTTATACTCAGCTACATTGTTGGTACACGGTTCGATTAAGGAAAATCCTCTTGGGATTACGTGACCATTAGGCGATACGAGCACCACTCCTACTCCCGCAGTAATCGCTCCGTGAGGGTTTGCTCTAGACGCGCCGTCGAAGAATAATTTCCACACTTGTGTAGATTCTTGAGCAACACAAGCTTCGGCGATTTCGTCAGGCAACTCTTCATACAACTTAGATGTCCCTGGCACCGGGTGATCGGCTAAGAAATCTGCCAATGCTTGACCCTTGACTGCCTTTTGGGGCATAAATTGCATGTCGTATTGTGACAAAAGGATGGCCCATTTTGCAAGCCGACAATTCAAAGACGATGGTTTCGTCATCAGGACTCTTAAAGGATTCACCTTCGAGATGACATGAATTGTCTGTCCAACTAGGTAATGTCGCATCTTTTGAACCGCGAATACCAAAGCGAGACATTCTTTCTCGACCGGGTTGTACTGATGTTCGGCTCCCATCATGGTCCTGCTTAAATAGTAGATGGCTTGCTCATGACCTTGATCATCGTTCTGGGCCAGCAGCGCTCCTAGCGAATGATCCATAGCCCTTACATATAACAGGAATGGTTTTCCTGATATAGGGGCCACGAGAACGGGTGGCTGGGTGAGATATTTCTTGATCTCTTCAAATGCTTTTTGACATTCCCCATCCCACACAAAGGACACTCCCTTCTTCATGAGCTTCGAGAAAGGTTGGCAGCGCCCCGAAAGATTAGATATGAACCTCCGGATGTAGGCTAGTCTACCTTGCAAACCTCGGAGTTCTTTGAGGTTCTTCGGCGGCGGCATGTCTTGGATAGCGCGCACCTTTTCCGGATCTAAAGAAATTCCCTTGGATGTGACAATAAATCCCAGGAATTTTCCACTTGATACTCCGAGAAATGATTTTGTTGGATTCATCTTCAGCTGATGTGTTCGCATGATTTCAAACATCGTTTTCAGGTCTGTAAGATGATCCCCTTTATGTTGGCTTTTCACTGCGATGTCGTCAACGTAGCATTCGATCTTCTTACGCAGATGTTCGTGGAAGATAGTGTTCATTGCACGTTGATAGGTTGCACCTGCATTTTTCAGGCCGAAGGGCATCACTGTGTAGCAATACACCCCCAGCGGTGTTCTGAATGCAGTATGCTTCTCGTCGTCCGGGTGCATCTTGATTTGATTGTACCCGGAGAATCCGTCCATGAAAGACATTCTTTCGTATCCGCAGGTATTATCGATCATGACATCCGTGATAGGAAGTGGAAACTCGTCTTTTGGACAGGCTGCGTTAAGGTCACGGAAGTCGATGCATATACAGACTTTACCATTTTTCTTGGGAACTGGAACAATGTTAGCTACCCAGTCTGGGTGTTGTTCTTCCCTGACAAAACCCGAGTCTATAAGCTTTTTCACTTCAGACTCGATTGATTCCATAATTTCCGGACGAAACCTACGTTGTTGTTGTTTAACGGGTTTGGCATCCGGATCAATGTTGAGACGGTGCACGGCAACCTTCGGGTCAAGGCCAGGCATGTCTTCATAATTCCAAGCAAAGACATCTATATATTCTCGGATGAGAGATATAAGATCTTCTTTCTCGGATGATGATAAATCCTCAGCTATGAAAATGGGTTTAGGGTCTTGTGCGTCTCCCATATTAACCTGGACCACTTTATCTTCAGTGGGTGGTTCGCGTTGTTCGAATCGCATGTCCCACAAAATGTTAAGACGTTTGATCCAGGGGTCATTGATCGATTCCATTAACCCTTCATCGTCCCCTGCATTTTCATCCGGGTGATCGATTGAAACCATATTCACGGTCAGATTTCTAAAGAGAGGTCCGACACTGACATCAGACTCATATGCAGATGTTCCGGATGAGCGGTCCTGACGCAGATAATTACTTATTTCATTTTCTGAGACAGCGGGAGGTGTGACAAATCCTAAACCCCTTCTAGTCTTTTGATAGTAATCTGGGGGTTTCCCTTCGGGGGTTAGGGACATTCGGATTGGTGTTCGCCTTCCTTTCCCGAAATTTAGACCCTGCTTCTTGTCAAAGTCATACCCCATTTGTTTCATCAACCGGAGGGAATTAGGTTCGTGATAATGGAATTGAGGAACTCCATCATCTTCCTTCGAACTTCCTCGTTTGAGTTGTATCGGTTTGACTTTTCCAAAACAGATCGGCTTCCGCCCTTTCCTTTTGGATGGGACTTTGAAGAAGGCTTTCTGTGCATCCTCTATTTCTTCCTCTGAAACGAGGGATGACTCGATCGGCAATGTGAGTGATGCCTCTGTGCACAGTACGTGCCATGGGTTGGTACCTGCACTAGAATTATTCTCTATTTGTTTATTGTTAAGAGAGACACCAGACAAGTACGCTAAAATAAAATCTTCATTAATGCACCACTCGCCCCCACTCGGTACATCATTATTACTCTCACCCTGACCCATTACATCAAAGTTTAATTCCCAAGGACAGTCTTCGTCAGGATCTGGCTCGATGTCAGCTTCGTTACCGCTGTCTACATCTCCTTTCTCCTGGGACTCCAGATAGAAGACGGAGTCGGTGTGGAAGTTTTCTACTCCTCGGAAGGGGTATTTTTCTGCGATTAGGGTTCGAACTTCGCCCTCGTCATTGGCGTACTTCATAACCTGGTGCAGGGTGGATGGGACAATGCGGTTGGCATGTATCCATGGTCGTCCTAGCAAAAGATTGTAAGACGTGTCCGCATCTATGATGTAGCATGCTACCTCAGACTTGAGATCTCCGATCTGGCACCTGAGCTTAATCTTCCCCAGGGGTCGGGTACTGTTTGCATTGAACCCGAAGATAGTAGTCTGGGTAGTGTGCAGTCGGTGCATAGGAATCCCTAATACCTGCATGACCCTGTAGGGCATGATGCTGAGCGCTGAGCCCGGGTCAACCTGAACACGACTAATTTCCGAAGATTTAATATACCCTGTGTAGTACAGTGGTCGGTCATGTTCGTGTTTAACCTGCATGTCTTCTTGTGTGAACGATATGCATGGTAGACTTCTCGCCGCTTGCAGGCATTGCAGACAAGTTTGATCATCAGAAGCCTCGGGAATCGGAGTGACTTGTGTAATAAAGCTCTCCGTATTCTTTAAAGCTTCGATCAGAGCTTCCTTGGTAGTTTTAGATAACTTCAAGAGCTCATATAAAGTGATCCTAGCCGGTATGTTAGCCAGTTGAGTCATGACGTTGAATTGAAAGGGAGCACTTGACTCCCCGAGTTCCTGGTGAAGATTTTTATTGAACCGGAGCTCTTTTTGTTTGCCTTTGTCGACCGGCTTCTTCGGCACAGAACCCCCAGCGTCTTGGGGCTGTTCTTCCACCTCTTGAGCATTCTGGCCGTAATCCCTCAGGTAGGCTTTTCCTGACCGAGTGCCAGGGTTGTCTCCTGGATATGCTGCCAGGACAATCCTCTCCTCTTCTGAATCAGTAAGAGGTTTGAGGTGGTCATCGTTTTCGGCAACGGAGGGGCTAATCATGTTGGAAGATTTAGCCTTGCCTCCCTTCTTTCTGGACGAGGTGCTCGTCCACTGTTGATCTTCAAGCAAATCAGGGTGGACCCACATGATTTCCCCTTTTGGGGTGGTGAGGGGTACCAACCCCCTGTCCTTCTGACTATGCAAGTCAGCATTCTTTAGGTGCATTTCTCCCTTGCGGATGGGTACAACACCGTTCGCGGTTACCACCGGGGGAAAGTCACCAAATTGGACCGCTATCATATTAGTGGATACGGTCTTCTGCTCTGGCTTCAAGGTGAGCACATTAGCGTTTACCAAATTCTGCAAGATGTCTTTGAAGACATAGCATTTCTTGGTAGGATGCCCAAGGAATCTGTGATAACGGCAATAGTTGGGATCATCAACTTTCCCTGCTTCATCTGGTTTTCTGATTTCAGGCAACTGGAGTTTATTGTTCTTTCGAAGCAATTGGAATAAGGTATCCACATGCTCCTCCTTGAACGAATACTGTTTAGGCGCTCTTTGTTGATTTGGCGCCTTGCCTTGCTTGGTAGGTGGTGGCACTCGCGTGTAGTCGGCTGCTAGAGTCTCTTTTCCCTTAGACCGCTGGGTATTTTGCTGATTGCATTGTTGCTGCGGCTTGGGTTGTGGCTCTTCTTCAGCTTTGACTCGCGCCACTATCTCTTCTGCTTGTTCTCCTTGCGAAACTAATTGTCTCCAGGAGCGACACTCTGCTACTCCCATCTGAGCGAGGAGTTGGGTCTGCAGGTTGTGCCTGCACGTTTCAACCAGAGTTGATTGAGTCATACCTGAGGGGCATCGCAATGCCATGCTGCGGAACCTCTCTACGTAAGCCTTGATTGACTCTCCTTTCCTTTGCTTAGTGGCAAGAAGAGTTGGGACGGAGACTTCTGTATCGTCCTCAAAGAATCTGGCCAAGAATAGCCTTTCCAGATCTATCCATTTTTGGATAGATCCAGCAGGCAATTTCATGAACCATTCGAAAGCGACACCTTTAAGGGTACCGATGAATAACCTAGTCAGGATAGCATCATTCGCTACTACGTCTCCAGTTTGGGATTTGAAGTAGTAAATGTGTTGATTCGGCGATCCTGTGCCATCGAAAGGTTGTAAGGTAGGGGCCTTAAATTTTGGTGGGTAGGGAGCCGTATCCCACTCAGCAGGGTAAGGCCGTACTACTCCCTCTTCGCGAAGCTCGCTCCTGTTTGCGATTGCGTTGAGGCGAGCCTCCAGTTCGTCCACCTTGGTGGATTGAGGATGCAGTTCCTTTTCTATCTCCCTCTCACCTTCGGAAGAAGATCCCAGATTGTGAGTCTCACGATCTGAATGTTCGTGCACTCTTTGTTTTCCCTTCGAAGTTGTTCTCCGGGAAGATTCAGGTTTGTGGCCTTTTTCAGCAAGAAGCTGGGCCAACATCTCCTTTAATTGGAGGAGTGTTTCCTGTTGCGTCTGGAGTATGACACTATGTTCGTCCACTCTTTTGGCTATGTCTTCGTGGTTCCCTGTTGTGTAAGCGGAAACCTCGCGTGCTCCAACAGAGCTTGAAGATTGAGATTCGGCTATTGCCGAATGCTCCTCACTTGTTGTAATGCCCTTGGCTAATTTTTGATAGTCAACCGGGCGAATAGTTCCCGTCCGAGTCCGAGTATTCTGATATACTCCTTCGAACTGGTCACAAATTTCTCGGATAGTTGGTGGATGACTCTCTTGTGACTCGTTAGAATCAACATGCGAGGCCTTCCCTCGGCCGATCATGCTGATAGTGACCTAAGGGTATTCCGCTTCAGTTGTCTTCTTTCTGTTGCGGCGTTGTCGTTTGGCTGGCCTAACAACGTTTGTCAACCTATCGAATACTGACTGCCGAGGTGCGGATGCACAACAAGGGCATTCTGACAGGACGGCCGAGATGAGCCTCTCACATTGACACGAGTGAGCTGCTTGTGTTGTTGATTTTCCTCTCGACAATAATTCCCGTAAGTCAGGAATTTGGGAGGAAACGTTCCCCAGGCTAGGAGGTGGAGATGGAACCCCCTGCCCTTGGGTAGGTGAGGTTGGTTCTTGTTGAACGTGAATTTTAAATCCACGCTGACCTTTTGAACCTGACGGACCCCTTGAAGATCGCGTTCTTGAGACATAACGTGAGGGTCGCGTTGAGATTTGTAAACACTAGGCCGAGGCCTGCGTTTAAATGAAGAACTTGACCTCTGAGGGTCGAGTTTTGGTTGAACGCGCCCCTGAGGGTCGCGTTTAATTTGTGAAACAGACTCCTGAGAGCCATGTTCAATTGGAACGCGCCCCTGAGGGGTGCGTTTAGTTTGTGAAACAGACTCCTGAGAGTCATGTTCAATTGGAACGCGCCCCTGAGGGGTGCGTTTAGTTTTGACAGCTCCGTTCTGAGGGCTGCGTTTTGTTTGAACAACGCGCCACTCAGGGTTGCGTTTGAGCTGTATCAGCCTAGGTTCATAGTTGGGCTCATTGCCACGCAGTGAGCGTTCTTCTTTGGGAACGCTAGGCTCGGTTGGATTTTCAGTAACGCGATGTTCACGTTGGGTTAACAATCGGCTTTCTCGTAAGTGTGCTCGTCGTATGGATCTTCTCCGTCGGCGAGCAGCGTTCTTTTTGGCTTGTCTCAAAGCCTTAGCAGCAACATCATCGACGTTCACAGGACTCGTCTCTTCCAAAGGCCGTTTGTGGCCTGAAGCACGTTGGGCTGACGCGGAGGTGGGATTTTCCGCCTGCAGAGCCAACTTGAGTTCCTGGCCGAAGGAGAGGGCTTTCTTCGCCACTTCGACAACAGAATTGACCTTCTTGGAGGTCTTGCGTACATCGTGCTTAGCCTTGGGGCTAAGCGATCCAGAGGATAATGTTTTCTCATACTTTGCTTGATCAAACTCCACGATGAGAGTTTCTACTGTCGTTCCCATGAGGTGGACGTCGGACTGCGCCACCACTTCTTCATCGGAAAAGCTTGTCCCCAGCGGAGTCGCCATCTTTTGTATGTAGGAAAATTGTAATAAGGAAGATAAAAGAAAATTTGAATTGATTCCTTTGATCTCGATTACAACTTGATTACAAAAGAGAGGAGAATGAAATTGGTTTTCTCCTTTGTTTAAAACTGGGTTCTTCACGGTGGCGATGGAGTGCCTCCCTCGAATGCTCGCGTCGAGTTTGCTCTCCGTTGACGATCCGACGTCTTGATTCACTGGAACGATGTCTTCTCCTCACGATTTGACGTTGTGGAGAACTTGCGTGGCAAGTTTGAAACTCTTGATGAGTTGATAACTCTGAACGAGTTGGAAACTCTATGAAAGAGTTGATTGAACCGAAAATCGGTTTGATAAGCCAAGGCCGAAGGCTCCCTGTTGCCGAAGTTGAAGATGATCTTCGTTGGAAGATGTTGTCGATCTCCTCAAAAGCTTGCCCAAGCTCCAGTTGCTGCTGCCAATTCCCAGATCCAAAAAGTCAGCCCAAGAGAAGGTCGAAGAGAAGCCCTCTGAACTGAATTGATCTTCAGTTATTTATAGAGGATTAAGGGGGTGAAACCGCCCCTTAAATCTCTCCTAAGTGGGGTGCAACCGCCCTCAAATCGTGGGAAACGGTTTTAGAACCGTTCAACTCATGTTGAATGAGTCAAACGCCCACGTTGGCGTTCAGGACCCTAACCTCGTGTCTTAGAATTGAGACGCGAGGTTGGGTGTTGGCTGAACACCAATGAACGCGAGGGTCGCTCGCGTTTGACTTGTTATAGCTTGGAAACGCGTGGGTCGATGTTTGGTTGAATCCCACGTACGTGAGGGTCGCTCGCGTTTAGCTTGTTATAAAGTGGGTTCGACCCTAGCGTTTTGATGTTGTAACGCGGGTTCGACCATGGCGTTTTACTGTTGATACACGGGGATGACCTCCGCGTTTTGGTGTTGATACACGGGGAGGACCTCCGCATCTTGCCTTGAAGAGATTATCACCAAGTAATCTCTTTTGTCATAGCGTTGCAAAGATCATTATCTTGTAATCTTCGTCTTGGCTCCTTGAGAATATGAGAGTCGTCAGATTGTAACTCCCGATGTTGATTGTGAAGGCCGTTGATTAGAGCTTTCATCAGTTGTCGTGAAGGTCGTCAGATTGTAACCTTCAGCGATCTATGTGAAAGTCTTTAGATTATAGCCTTCTGGAAGTCGTCAAATTGTAACTTCCATCATCGGTATTTGATGGGGGATAAGCTATCTATTGTGATTTTTAGACAGCCTACAGAACCCCCTCCAAAGTTTTCGAAAGTTCGCGGTTGACTGGGACGAATTTTCGGAATACTTTGGATCTTAACTCTGATCTTGGAGTTGTTGATTCCTTGTCGTAAAGGAGTTGCTCTCTGCACTCGCTTTGAAGGCATCTTGGTTGAAGGGATTTGTCACATGGAACCTGTGTGAAGGTATGCGCCATTATCCTGCTTCTGGAATGTGGGGGTGGACCCTGCATTTTGAACTTGAGACGCGGGTGTGACCTCGGCGTTCGGTTTTTGCGTCGCGGGTCTGACATCGGCGTTTTGACTTGAAACGCGGGTTTGACCTTGGTGTTTTTAAATTTAGAACCCGGGTGTGACCTCGGCGTCTTGACTTGAGTCGCGTAGGTGACTTTCATGCACTTTTGACTAAGTCTTTGAAACTTGTCTTCATCTCATCTGTTTCAAGTCTCGGCTCATGTCCATTAAGCTGATGAACCTGCAAACGTGTATAGGATTTTTGGCAAACCCTCAGCCGTCAACGGATTTGATAAGCCTTTACCGACTACCGTTTGAATCGGGCTAGCATGTGGATTGTCTAAGTTCGTTCCACACGTAACGTTGTGCTAAAAGAATGAACTCTCTTAGTCTTAGTGCTATGATTTTGAATACATAGACTTTGTCCTTTTTACGGAAAAAGACTAACCGGCGACGCGTGTTAGGCGTAGACTTATCTCTAATTAGGGATCGAGATAAAGTCCCCCATGCGTGTAAGGCATGGATTCTGGTGTTATTAATAACAACCCGCTACGATGTTGAATACGTAGACTTCACCATTATTACGGGAATAGGCTACCCGGCAGCATGTGTTAGATGCAAACTTATCTCTAATTAGGGATCGAGATAAACTCCCCCATGCGTGTGAGGCATGGATTTTTGTGTGATGTTTCTTCCTGTGTTATTCGAAACACTGAAAGAAAAATTAGAAGTGCCAGAGGTGTAGTATTAACTTGGCGTGAATTTTCACTTAGAGTGAAATTTCGAAATTTTCTTTATTATCACTGGGATAATTCCAGAAAATGTTTAATCCACTGGGGATTTTATAATGAAAACTTGCTATTCTTGTTGAAAAAGGATTAACAAGTTCGTTGGGAGGGGTTGACTGTTAGAGGTGTGATGTTAACCTAACAGTATTTTATGGACCTATCGCTCTATTAAAGAGAGTCGATAAGTTGATTTGGTCAGAAATTTGTTGCGATCAGAGCAACTTTGTGGACTTATCATCCTATTGACGAGGATTGATAAGTGGATTTTGTCAGAGGTGTGATATTAACTTGACAGGAATGTGTTGCGATTGGAGCAACTTTGGGGACTTATCATCTTATTTAAGAGGATTGATAAGTAGATTGTCAGAGGTTTGATGTTAACGTGACAAGAGAATGTTGCGATCGGAGCAACTTGGTGACTTATCATCCTATTGAAGAGGATTGATAAGTGGATTGTCAGAGGTATGATGTTAACATGACAAGAGAATGTGTTGCGATCGGAGCAACTTTGTGGACTTATCATCCTATTGACGAGGATTGATAAGTGGATTGTCAGAGGTATGATGTTAACGTGACAAGAGAATGTGTTGCGATTGGAGCAACTTTGGGGATTTATCATCCTATTGAAGAGGATTGATAAGTGGATTTGTCAGAGGTTTAGTGTTAACGTGACAGGATTTGTGTACTTGTGACTTGCACAAGGTTTTGGGAATTAGCGTCTCGCTGGGGAGACTTGCTAGGTGAGTTTATCATCGGCAGCGATGAGTTCTGATATTTGTGATAAGATTTTGAAGACTTAGGGTCTTGCTGGGGAAGATTGCGATTTGAGCAATTTTGAGGACCTATCATCCTATTGACAAGGATTGATAAGTTGATTGTCAGAGGTGTATTGTTAACGTGACAAATTAGGAGTGATGCAAGCTGCATTCATACTCTGTGGGGGTGATGATCGTCAGAAGTGTAATGTTAACTCGACGATATGAAAGATTCGTTGCTCTTAATCCAGTGGATTCCAAGTAACCAACCCCCAGTCTTGATTAAGACTTAGCAGGGGAATAAAAAGAGGTAGACAAGGCACATCACCTAGTGAGGCACTATCCATGAAGTCGGAATAGAGGCACATCACCAGGTAGGCTATTATCTGATGAGTTTGACTATCAGAGGTAACGTGTTAACGTGATAGTTTTTTGGACCTGCCATCCTTTTGAAACGGATTGGCAAGAGAATTTGGAGGGAATGGACTATCAGAGGTAACGGTTAACGTGATAGTTTTGGTGGACCCGCCATCCTACTTGAAGAGGATTGGTAGGGGAATCTGGAGAAAACAGACTATCAGAGTTGATCATTAACGTGATAGTTTTAGTGGACCTGCCATCCTATTGAAGCGGATTGACAAATTGATGAACTATCAGAGGTAAATGTTAACGTGATAGTTTTGTGGACCTGCCATC
>BQKN01056916.1:0-18756 GCA_022839385.1 Asparagus kiusianus | reverse complement strand
ACTTATCATCCTATTGATGAGGATTGATAAGTGGATTGTCAGAGGTGTGATATTAACATGACAGGATTTTGTTACGTTTGGAGCAACTTTGAGGACATATCATCCTATTGACGGGGATTGATAAGTGGATTGTCAGAGGTATGGTGTTAACGTGACAGGAAAAATATGTACTTGTGACTTGCGCAAGGTCTTGGGAATTAGCGTCTCGCTGGGGAGACTTGCTAGGTGAGTTTATCATCAGAAGCGATGAGTTTTGATGCTCATGATTTGAATAAGATTTTGAAGACTTAGTGGCTTGGTGGGGAAGATTGTGATTGGAGAAATTTCGAGGACCTATCATCCTATTGACAAGGATTGATAAGTTGATTGTCAGAGGTGTATTATTAACGTGACAAATTGGGAGTGATGCAAGATGCATTCGTACTCTATGGGGCGATGATTGTCAGAAGTATAATGTTAACTCAACGATGTGAAAGATTCGTTACTCTTAATCCAGTGGATTCCAAGTAACCAACCCCCAGTCTTGATTAAGACTTAGCAGGGGAAGAAAAAGAGGTAGACAAGGCACATCGCCTAGTGAGGCACTATCCATAAAGTCGGAATAGAGGCACATCACTTAGTAGGCCATTATCTGATGAGTTTGACTATCAGAGGTAACTGTTAACGTGATAGTTTTGTAGATCTGTCATCCTATTGACGATGATTGATAAGAGAATTTGGAGGGAATGGACTATCAGAGGTGATCATTAACGTGATAGTTTTGATAGACCCGCTATCCTATTAAAGCGGATTGACAAGTTGATGGACTATCAGATGTAGATGTTAACGTGATAGTTTTGTGGACCTGCCATCCTATTAAAGAAGATTGACAAGTTGATGGACTATCAGAGGTAGATGTTACCGTGATAGTTTTAGTGGACCTGTCATCCTATTGAAGAAGATTAGCAAGTTGATAGACTATCAGAGGTAGATGTTAACGTGATAGTTTTAGTGGACCTGCCATCCTATTAAAGAAGATTGACAAGTTGATGGACTATCAGAGGTAACTGTTAACGTGATAGTTTTAGTAGACCTGCCATCCTATTAAAGAAGATTGGCAAGTTGATGGACTATCAGAGGTAACTATTAACATGATAGTTTTGTGGACCTGTCATCCTATTGAAGAGGATTAGCAGATTGGTTGACTATCAGAGGTAGATGTTAACGTGATAGGTTTGATAGACTTTGTGGTTGACAGAGGTATTCTATTAAACATGAAAACTCAGAAAATTTATTATTCATAATTCAAAAAACTATAAATAAACCAACCCCCAGTCTTGAACGAGTGCAAGGGGGAAAAAAGGATAGAGATGGCACATCGCCTAGTGGGCTGCTATCTAATGAGTTTGACTATCAGAGGTAACTGTAGTTGTTGGACCCCCTATCCTACTGGAAAGGATTGGCTTAAGCATCCGTAGTATCTTCTGGTTCTGACTGGGAAGAGTGAGCTTGGTTTGATTGCTCAGGAGAAGATTGGGCTTGGTCCGATTGCTCAGCTTGATCCTGCCTACTTTGTTCTTCAGCTTTGATCCTGGTAATGATCTTTTGAGCCTGTTCGCCTTGAGAGATTAATTGTCTCGAGGAACGGTATTCTGCAACTCCTATTCGGGCTAGGAGGTCGGTCTGCAAGTTATGTCGACAGGTCTCTACTAAGGTAGACTGTGTCATATCTGACTAACATCGGAGAGCCATGGTTCGGAACCTCTTGACGAATGCTTTGACGGACTCCCTCTTCTTCTACTTAGTGGCGAGAAGAGTATGGATGAAGGCTTCTGTATCCTCTTCAAAGAATCTTGATAGGAAGAGTCTCTCTAAATCTGCTCACTTTTGGATACATCCGGTAGGCAGTTTTCTGAACCATTCAAAGGCAACTCCCTTGAGGGTGCCAATGAACAATCGAGCCAGTATGGTATCATTTGATATCACATTCCCAATCTGTAACTTGAAATGATAGATATGTTAGTTCGGTGATCCCATACCGTTAAAAGTTTGTAGCGTCGGGACCTCGAATTTTGGAGGATAAGGGGCTGCATCCCATTCGGCAGGATAGGGCCTGACAACTCTCTCATCTTGGAGCTCGCTTCTGTTAGCAGTGGTATTAAGGCGGGCTTCTAATTCTTCCATTTTAGCCGATTAAGGATTCTGCTCATTCTTGGCTTCTCTTCCTTCATCAAAGGAATATTCTAGGTTATGGGCTCCTTGGTCAAAAGCAGCATTATCAACCACTTTCCCCTCCCCTTCACTTGTGTGAAGTCGGGATGAAGACTCTTTTCCTCTCCGGGAAGGTTCTTGCCTAGGTGGTGAATCTGTCTCCTGAGATTTGGCATTGTCTGTGACGATTTGAGTCAGTAGGGCCATGAGTTCATTGATGACCTCCTGCTGAGATTTGAGCATGGCCTCTTGCTCATCAAGTCTCTTCACGAGATCTTCATTGTTTCCTGTCATATAAACGGAGCTCTCATGTTCAACAAAAGAGCTTGATGATTGGGACTCTACAATGGCTGAGTGTTCATCATCAGAATTGGTTCCTCTGGTTAACCTCCGATAATTAACAGGGGGAATGGCTCCTGTTCGTGTTCGAGTGTGTTGGTAGACTCCTTCAAAGTCATTAGCGATTTCTCTGACGGTCGGTGAACGACTTGTCTCAGAATCATCGGAACTAGGACTTGAGGCTTTCCCTCTGCCGATCACATTAATAGTGACCTCGGGATATTTGGTCTCTGAAGACTTCTTCCTGTGAGAACGTCGTCGTTGGTTGGGTAAAGCAACGTTCGTAAATTGGTCGAACACCAACAGTTTGGCCGCATATGAGCAGCATTGACATCCTGAGAGGACCGTAGGAATCAGTCGCTCATATTGGAATGAACGAATGACTTGTTACATCGGTTTTGCTCTCGATGTGAACTCTCTCAAATCTGTTATAAAGATTCAAGGAGAATTACTCAGTGATTGTGAGGTTTGAATTGGAACCCCCAGTCCATGATTGGACAGGACTGGCTCTTGGTGAATATGGATCTGGTTGAGATGCATTGAATCCATAAACTTCTTATATCCGCCCCTCAATCTAGTCGCGCTACGCAGAGTATTCGGGGGTCTCGCGAAGGTCGCGTTTGGCACTTGAGACGCGAATGTCGCGTTTGGCACTTGAAACACGAAGGTCGCGTTTTGGTTTGGCGACATGAGGGTCGCATTCTTCATTGTCGACGCGAGGGTCGTGTTTTGACTTGGAAACACGAAGTTGAAGTTCGCGTTCAATGAAGGCTTAAGGTCCGCGTTTTGGCTGTAAAACGCGCCATTGAGGGCCACGTTCAGTCTGGTTCTCGCGAAGCTCATGTTTGGGCTTATAAACACGAGGCTTACGTTTTAAAGTAGAAACACGAAGCTCAGGGTCGTGTTTAGGCTCACGAACGCGAAGCTCGCGTTGGTTGGGGGATTGACTTTCTTGGAGTTGTGCCGAAGCTAATTCTTCTCCTTCATAGAGGGGACTGTATGAACAGTACAACCCCCAGGGGATACAGCCCTTTGATGAGTCGGCCACAACTGGAGCTTTAGTCTCCTTAGAAACTTTGTGGATCTTACGCATAGCCTTAGGGCTAAAGGATCCGGAGGAGATAGCCTCCTCAAACTTGGCTTGATCAAACTCGATAATCAGAATTTCAACGATCGTTCCAGCGAGATGAACATCGGATTGCATCACTACCTCTTTGTAAGGACCGTGATTTTTGATTTTGATTTGAATAATTTTTTTGGTATTTAAATATTAAATATTATTTTTCTAAAAGAGTATTTGTATGTTTTCCTAATTTAAAAATACAGTATTATAATATTTTAATATTTTTACTAATTATAAATTTAATTGTTTTGGTGAAATTTTTAAATAAATAGTTAATTATTCATCATTGTTATTGTTATTATTATTTTGACCATAAATTTTAATATTTATTTTAAATAAATTTTATGATATTTTTAAATTATTTTAAAGGGGTATTTTTCCCTGTGTTTTTCCTCTCACCGGTGTTCACCCTGTATACCTCTCCCCAATTCACGCAAACCCCTCCGCCTCGTGTTTTCCCCCAGCTCTCAACCCACGTCCTCCCAACCATCCTATCCCGCACTCTCTCCCTCATTAAATTCTTCCGCCGTTTTTACTCTCTCTCCAATCTCTCTCAATCTATATTTTTCTCTCTCCCACAGTGTACTCTCATCACCTCGTGCTTCCCCCTGAGATTCCTCTCTCTCTCCTCTTAATCCCACCATGTGACTCTCATCAGCTCACTCTCTCTCTCTCTCTCATTCTCTCTCTTCAATCTCATCTCTCTCTCTCACTCCCATTCACTTCATCCCTCCCCATCATCACCACCATCAACCTCCCCCTCTCGAACTCAGACCACCGCCGCCCCCTCCACGAGACCGCACAGCCACGTCCACCTCAGCCACCATTCCCGCCCCCGCTCCTCTCCTCCGAGCCGCCGCCCCTACACCGCCGCCTCCCCTCTGAAACCCTCCTCCATCTCCGCCCCCTCAGCCGCCAACACCCCCTCCAACGAGCTCCAGCCCTCCATGGCCGCCGCCCCCTGAGCTCAGACTCGCCAGCGCCGCTTCCAGCTCGTCGACGTCGACCTCCGCCCCAATCATCGCTGCTCCCCTGAGTTCGCCGCCGCCCTAAGCTGCCGTCGATCCCCTCCAGTCCGCCTCTCCGATCTCCGAGCTCAGCCCCAACCAGTCCCCATTCACCTGAGCTCGCGACCTCTACCTTCTTCCTCCCCCGCCTGACTGTCGACAAAGCACTCACCCAAATCCCCTCCACCAGATCCTTCGACTCAGCCACCCGAGCTCCCCCACAACTCCGGCGACCGCATCTCCCCAGCAGCCGCCGCCGACCTGCCTCCTTCGCCCCCTCATCGCCGACGACCACCTCCAACAGCCACGTCTCCAGCTCCGATCGTCGAGCCCCGACAGCACTCCTCCGTTCGCCAACATCGCACCTGAGCTCCTCCCTCGCTGTCCCCTGAACCACCTCCCTGTCGTCCCCTCCCCTCAGCCCGACACTGTCCAGATTCGCCCGCCTCACCCGCTGTATGCGTCGCCGAAGTAGTGAGCAGCGAACAGCGGCAACCCTCGCCGCTTCAGATCCGTCGTACCGTGACTGTACGGCGCCGTCGCTCGTCATCAGACCCCACGGTCTCGCAGGCAAGATCCCGCTTCCCTTTGCTTTGTTATTTTAATTTATATCTGATTAATTAGTTGCATAGATTATACTGATATTATATTATCTGCATGGGTTGTTGATAATACTGCGGTAGTTATATTTGTACAGTAATACTATATATGATGAGTGGAAATATTGAAAAATAGTTTATGATTAATTACGAAATGTTTTTGGAAGAAAGAATAATTTAGAAAAGGGAGTATTCTGAACTTGTTATGAGAAATATTTAAAAAGAATTTATTTCGGAAGAGGTAATATTAAATAGAATATTTTTAAAGAATATTTTTAGAATTAATTATAATGAGGAAATATTTTAAAAGAAACTATTTTGTAAAAGGACTTTTGAATAAATAGATTTATGATTTTATGATTAGAAATAATTTAAAGGAAATTATTTTGTAAAGGATTATTTTGGAATTAATAAGCTAACTATTTTTAAAGGTTAGTTTAGAACTAAATGGTTTATTTTGAGTTATTATAGTAATAGATATTTTAAAAGAATTTATTATACTATACATGCACGTTTGATTCGTAGTTATCCTATACAGTCATGTTCATATCATATTGAGACTCGTAATTATATTTCATGTGATTACTCATTTGATTCACGTTATTGTCTGATATCACATCTTTATCGTGCTTCCTTATACTTATGCTTGAATGCATTAGCCTAGAATTCCCTACAGGTTTGCTTGCAATTCGCTGCCGAGAAACGTATTATTGTTTGCAGCCTTGTATAATTAATTGCCGGCCTTGTATATTATTGATGGCCTTGTATTGTATTCGTTGACTCATTTATGGCTATGTATCATTGCGGTGGATAGCCTTCGTACCTATGTATTTGGTTTCATTTCTGTGTCGGCTATACGCCTTGATTTCCTCCAAATTGTGGAGATGAACCGACTTTATTCTTGTAGGCGATTTCGCCGTTCTCACTAAAATAGTGAGGGGAGATTAACGTCCTGATTTATTGACAACCCCAATTTGAGCCCCTCTACACCTAGAATGATTGTTTAGACTCTTGCTCAATTATTCGAAATTGACTCCGAAGTCGCTTCTCGTTTCCTGTGCCGACCTATCTATAATGGAACTAGATCTTGAGATTCTCCCCGTTGACGTCGTAGGATCCCTTGATGTCATCATTATACTTATGATTATTTTCTATATTTCCTTTGGTTGGATCGCTTCCTCGTTTAACGTGTACACTTCCTTTTCGACAGTTAGTAGTTGTTTCTTTATTCTGCATTGATCTATCTATCGTCGGACTTGACTGAAGGATTTCTTCTTCATCATTTCTAGTGCATTATAATATTACTATTTTCATATATACCTATATATATATATATATATACTGTAACAAATCATTATTACATGATATGTCATAATATTATTGCACATGACTTGTTATATTACTATTGCCTTACTGTGATTGAGAACCATTAGCAGTCATGACCATAGTGGCATTGTGTGACCTAGAGACATGTGTTGTGTTGACCTAGAAAAGCAAGAAGAGTTGGGGTGGGAAAGTCTTTGTTCATGTGATTGGATATGGTTGTTAATATATCTTCCAGGCTCGTACCAGTGGATTGGTGTCGCCACTGAGGTTGAGTTGTTGAGTCAAAGTAGATCGGTGTCGCTACTTTGGTTCATGAATTTATTTGCTTGGATGATGTGCGAACAATCAGTTATGAGATGATATGAACGTTGACTCTGTGTGAGATTTGTACCAGTGACCTGTTATGGAATGGTTGGTTACATGACCTTGTTATTTGAGGTAATTATGGATTCTTGTGAGATGTAGGCCTGTTGTATTTCTTTTATACATAGATCGGGATTAATATTTAATTATCTATAATTTGAGACATATGGTATATACATGAGGGTTTCCTTGTTTGGATTATTTCGCTCGACGTACTACGTCTCGAGTTGTAGATTTTTAAGTATTAATTCCATCTAGTGTATGACCTTGTTACTTGGATGATTATTCTGATCGTTGGCTGCATGATTGACTTGTTACTTGATTTTCTTGGATACTCCTGATTATTATATTCTAGTGGTAGATTGCATTTAGATTATTAGTATTCCAGTAGCATGCTTCTTTTATTATTATTATCACTGTTTTGCTTTGGTCGTTCGATCGTTCCTATTTCTCTCTGTGGGATCTTGCCGTGTGTTGCACACGCTGACGTACACCTGTTTTCTCTGGTGTACGTCAGATTTAGGAGATGAACAGCCTCAGTTCGGAATAGTACAGGAGCCAGATGATTTGCAGCAGTAAGGTCTTCCAGATGGATCAGAAGAATAACCTGAAGCTTAGACTTTATTTCTGTAGTAGTTGATGAGCGCTAGATCTCTTTTGTAGAACCTTACTTTAGTCTGATGTTGGATTTAGTTGTTTTAGTAGTACATTCCTTTTATTTCTGTTGGACTATGTATTTTATATTTTAGTTGGACCGTTTTGTAATAAGGGCGTGTTTGACCCAACTCTGTGTCTTGGATGATATTCTATTTGTGATATGTATCTTTTCCATTCTGAGTTGTTTATTATACTCTTGCTATGTGTGATCGGGGACCTGTGACTTCGTATATTATATTGTTTCCATACGCTTAACGTATTAGGTTGAGAAGAAAAGAAAAGAAAAAATAATAGTGTATATTTCTTCTCAATCTAATACGTCGCGGGCTTATTCACGTTCCGATTCCCGGGTATTTTAGGAAGCGGGACGTGACACTCTTCGTCAGAGAAGCTAGTCCCTAGCGGGGTCGCCATCTTTTATTTGTGAGAAAATTTGTAATGAAAAGAAAATGAAAGAAAATTGACTTGTATTCTCTCAAAATCAATTACAATTTGGATTTCGATTACAAAAGAGAGGAGAATGAATCTGGATTCTCCCTTTTGTTTAATTCTGGGTTCTTCACGGTGACGATGGAGTGCCTCCCTCGAATGCTCGCGTCGAGTTTGCTCTCCGTTGACGATCCGTACGTCTTGATTCACTGGAACGATATCTCCTCCTCACGATTTGATGTTGTGGAGAACTTGAGTGGTAAGTTTGAAACTCTCGATGAGTTGATAACTCTGAACAAGTTTAAAACTCTATGAAAGAGTTGATTTAAACCGAAAGTCGGTTAATCCGCCATGGCCGAAAGCTCTCAGGACTGCTCCCCAAAGATGAATGTTGATCTCTCTTTTGTGTAGTTTTGATCTTCAAAACTCCAAATCGAAGATCCTCAAGAAGAAGCCAAAGATCTCCTCCTCGCTGCCAAGTCTCAGATCCAAAAAGCCAGCCGAAAGGATGCCCCAATACCCTTTGCTCTAACCCCTAAACTGAATTGATTTTTAGTTATTTATAGAGGATTAAGGGAGTGTAACCGTCCCCAAATCGTGGGAAACAGTTTTGGAACTGTTTAGGGGTGTGATCCCCCCCCTAAAATCTCTCTATAATGGGGTGTAACCGACCTCATTAAGTAGAGATATGGTTTTAAAAACCGTTTAGGTTCTGTTTGAACCAGTCGAACGCGTGGCTTCGACCCTCGCGTTTTGATGTTGCAACGTGGGTTCGACCCTCGCGTTTTGATGTTACAACGTAGGCCCGACTTCAGCATTTTGATATTGTAACGCGAGTCCGACTCTAGCGTTTTACTGTTAACACACGGAGAGGACCTCCGCGTTTTGGTGTTGTTATGTAGGGAAGACTTGTATTCTCTCAAAATCAATTACAATTTGGATTCCGATTACAAAAGAGAGGAGAATGAATCTGGATTCTCCCCTTTGTTTAATTCTGGGTTCTTCACGGTGACGATGGAGTGCCTCCCTCGAATGCTCGCATCGAGTTTGCTCTCCGTTGACGATCCGCACGTCTTGATTCACTGGAACGATATCTCCTCCTCACGATTTGACGTTGTGGAGAACTTGCGTGGCAAGTTTGAAACTCTCGATGAGTTGATAACTCTGAACAAGTTTAAAACTCTATGAAAGAGTTGATTTAAACCAAAAGTCGGTTAATCCGCCAAGGCCGAAAGCTCTCAGGATTGCTCCCCAAAGATGAATGTTGATCTCTCTTTTGTGTAGTTTTGATCTTCAAAACTCCAAATTGAAGATCCCCAAGAAGAAGCCAAAGATCTCCTCCTCGCTGCCAAGTCTCAGATCCAAAAAGCCAGCCGAAAGGATGCCCTAATACCCTTTGCTCCAACCCCGTAACTGAATTGATTTTCAGTTATTTATAGAGGATTAAGGGGGTGTAACCGTCCCCAAATCGTGGGAAACAGTTTTGGAACTGTTTAGGGGTGTGATACCCCCCCTAAAATCTCTCTATAATAGGGTGTAACCGACCTCATTAAGTAGAGATATGGTTTTAAAAACCGTTCAGGTTCTGTTTGAACCAGTCAAACGCGTGGCTTCGACCCTCGCGTTTTGATGTTGCAACGTGGGTTCGACCCTCGTGTTTTGATATTACAACGTAGGCCCGACTTCAGCGTTTTGATATTATAACGCGGGTCCGACTCCAGCATTTTACTGTTGACACACAGGGAGGACCTCCGTGTTTTAGTGTTAGAGCGCGGTGATGAGTTCCACTCCTTGCTTTGAAGAGATTATCAACAAGTAATCTCTTTTGTCTTAGAGTTGCAAAGATCATTGTCTTGTAATCTTCGTCTTGGCTCCTTGAAATATGAGAGTTGTTAGATTGTAACTCCCGATATTGATTGTGAAGGCTGTTGAATTAGAGCTTTCATCAGTTGTTGTGAAAGTCGTCAGATTGTAACCTTCATCGATCTACGTGAAAGTCTTCAGATTATAGCCTTTTGAAAGTCGTCAGATTGTAACTTTCATCATCGGTGTTTGATGGGGGATCAGCTATCTATTGTGATTTTTAGACAGCCTACAGGTACGGATTTGATTTGATTATTTCGAATCCCCAACAACTGGTATCAGAGCTTCGTTTAGCAAATTTGTGAGAAAGAGGTGGCAAAAGAAATCAAATCTAAGATTAAGAAGTTTGACGGTTCAGACTTTGCCTACTTGAAAGTCACAGATGGAGGACTATCTGTACCAAAAGGACTTGTATCGCCCGTTGATGGGCAAGGAAATGGGACAGAAGAAAGAGGAGTCAGATGGTGATTGGGAGATACTGGATAGGAAGGCTCTAGGGCAAATCCGGTTGTCGCTCGTCAAATCAGTAGCCCATAATATTTTGAAGGAGAAGACGATGGTGGGGCTTATGGAAGCTCTTGCGAAGATGTACGAGCAACCGTCGACAACAAACATGGTGCATCTCGTCAAAACTCTCTTCAACCTCAAGATAGCAGAAGGACAGTTCTTCACGATACACCTCAGCGGGTTCAACACGATTGTTGATCAACTTTTCTCCATGGACATCACGTTTGATGATGAAGTGCAAGCCCTATTTATTCTATCGTAGTTACCGGATAGTTGGGCAGGTTGTGTGACGGCAATCAGCAATTCAGCAGAGAAAGAGAAGTTGAAGCTGAGTGAGGTTGTTAGCATGATTCTATCTGAGGAGGTTAGAAGAAAATCTTCTGAATCAGAAGCTTCAGGTTCAACTCTAAGTTTCAAGCAGAGAGGCAGAAGCCAGAAGAAAGGAAACTAGAATAGGAATCGATCGAAATCAGTGAAGAAGAGGTCAAACTCGAAGGTTAGGCCTATATATCAAAGGGAAGTGTTGGAACTGCGGTCAGGAGGGCCATATGTCTTCGGTCTGCAAGAGTTCAAAGAAGTATGCGGATGAGCAGGAGGCTCATATCGTACAGGATACCTTGATCCTTGTTATGGACAGTGATTCGGATTCTTGGATCATCGATTCAGGAGGCTTTTTCCATGCCACTGCTAACAGGAATCTCTTTAGAATTATGTAGCATGGGACTTTGGAAAGGTATATTTGGGAAATAACGAGCCCTATAATATTATTAGAAAATGTGAAGTGCACATTCAGATGAAGGACTCTAAGTGGACCTTGAAAAACATGAGACACGTGCCGAAGCTGAAGAGGAATCTTGTTTCGGTGGGACAGCTTGGAGCAGAAGGCTATGTTTCAACATTCACAGGGGATTCGTGGAGAATCTCTAACGGTACGATGATAGTTGCGTGAGGTAACAAACTAGGGACTCTCTACCTCACCTTACATGCGAGTGATACCCTCGTAATTGCAGCTGGCTAGGAGAGTACAGATCTGTGGCACAATAGGATAGGGCACATGAGCGAGAAGGGGATGGAGATCTTACATTCGCAGGGAAAGCTAACAGGGATCGACTCCGTGGAAGTCGGGGTTTGTGAAGACTGCATTTTTGGAAAGCAGAAAAGGGTTAGTTTTCAAAAGGATGGAAGACCACCTAAGGCTCAGAAGCTAGAGTTGATTTATACAGATGTATGGGTCCCAACCAGTGTATCATCTTTTGGCGGTTCGAGATATTATGTCACCTTCATCAACGATCACTCGAGGAAGGTGTGGATCTACTTCATGAAGCACAAGTCAGAGGTATTTGGAATATTCAAGAAGTGGAAGGCCATGATGGAAAACGAGATAGATCTGAAGGTGAAATGTCTGAGATCAGACAAAGGTGGAGAATACGAGCTGGAGGGGTTCAAGAGGTTCTGTACTATGAATGATATTCGCTTAGAGAGGACTACTCCAGGGACGCCGTAGCAGAACGGTATTACAGAGAGGATGAACAGAACCTTGATAGAGTGTGCCAGGAGCATGCGATTACATGCAGGTCTGCCTAAAACATTTTGGACGGATACGATGCATACGACAGCTTACCTTATTAATCACAGGCCATCAGTTCCATTAGATTTTAGGATTCCAGAGAAGGTTTGAAGTGGAAAAAAGATAAATCTCTCACACTTGCGGGTATTTAGTTGCATGGCTTATGTTCATATCAGTAACCATGTCAGAGACAAGCTAGAAGCTAAGTCACAGAAGTGCACATTCATTGGATACAGCATTGATGAGTTCAGGTATCGCCTTTGGGATGAGAAGAACAGGAAGATCATTAGAAGCAGGGACGTGATATTCAATGAGGAGGTGATGTACAAGAATAGGGAAGATGCTAAGGATAGCCAAAGCAGTGGGAGCCGCATTTCAGATACAGATGGATCTAAATACATTGATATAGAGGAACTTTCAGATAGGGATGACGATATTTGTTCTGATCAGAGAATGCAGGAGGCTCCAGGTGCAGAAGAAACTACCCAGGACATGGAGATTAGGAGGTCATTCAGGGTAGCCAAACCAAATCCTAGATATCTTTCATCTCTTGACTATTTATTGTTGACAGTTAGCGGTGAGCCGGAGTGTTATAAAGAGGTAATGCAAGTGAGTGAATTTCAGCAGTGGGAGCATGCGATGCAGGAGGAGATGGATTCTCTACTCACTAATGAGACATGGGAGTTATCCCAGCTACCTGTACAAAAGAAGGCCTTACATAACAAATGAGTCTATCGGGTCAAGCAAGAGAGTTATGGAAGCAAAAGATTCAATGCCATATTAGTAGTGAAGGGGTTTCAACAGTGGGAAGGAGTGAACTACACAGAGATGTTTTTCCCTGTTGTGAAGCTCACAACCATCAGAGTGGTATTGAGTTTGGTGGCTGCAGAAGACCTCTTTCTTGAGCAGTTAGATGTGAAGACTATCTTTCTTCATGGTGACTTGGATGGAGAAATCTACTTGAAGCATCCTGTTGGTTTTATTAAAGAAGGAAAGGAAGACATGGTGTGCAAGCTCAAGAAGAGCTTATATGGTTTGAAACAGGCTCCGAGACAGTGGTATAAAAAGTTTGATAACTTCATGCAGAACAATGGCTACAGAAGATGCAATTCAGATCATTGCCGTTATTTCAAAAGGTTCGAGTCCAGCTTTATTATTTTATTATTATATGTTGATGACATGTTGGTAGCATGACCATGTTTAGAGGAGATAAACAGTTTGAAGAAACAGCTAGCAAAGGAGTTTGCAATAAAGGATCTGGGTGTAACGAAGCAGATTCTAGGGATACGAATCAGTATGGATGAAACTGGGAGGAAATTAAGATTGAGCCAAGCTAAATACATTGAGAAGGTACTTCAGAGGTTTAACATGCAGAATGCTAAAGTTGTTAGCACACCCCTTGGAAAGTCGGTTCAAGCTATTTGAGGAGCAATCGCCTAAGACAGATACAGATAGAGAGCATATGAGCAGGGTGTCATATTCTTCGGCCGTTGGGAGTCTCATGTATGCGATGGTTTGCATGAGACCGGACATCGCCTATGTAGTGAGAGTTATGAGCAAGTTTGCAAGTAATCCAGGGAAGCAGCATTGAGAGGCCGTGAAGTGGATATTACGGTACTTAAGGGGAACAACAAATAAACCACTATGTTTTAGGAGGAAGGAGTTGGTGCTGCAGGGATACGTTAATGCGGACTTCGCCGGTAATCATAATACAAGGCGAAGCACTACGGGGTATGTTTATACCTTAGCGTCGACAGCAGTGAGCTGGGTCTCACGTCTGCAGAAGATTGTGACTTTATCTACAACCGAGGCTGAATATGTCGTGGTGACCGAAGCAAGCAAGGAGATGATCTGATTGAACGGGTGCTTGGAAGAGTTGGATTTGAAGCAATAGAGATGAGTTCTTTATTGTGACAGTCAGAGCGCTATACATCTTGCCAAGAATCCAATATATCATGTCAGAACGAATCACATCGACGTCAAATACTATTTTATACGCTCGCTAGTTGAAGACCGAAAGTTACATTTAATGAAGATTTTGGGGAGTCAAAATCCGACGGACATGTTGACGAAGACAGTCACTATTGAGAAACTGGAGTTGTGCACAACTTCAGTTGGCCTTCACGAGTAGAAGACGCAAGCGGAGCCACACTACGAGGATCGACGAGATCGCCGAGATGTTAATGATTGAAGAATGGATTTTTTTTCCAAGTAGGAGAAGATGCTTGCGAAGAAGGCTGAGTTTGGGAGAGCTTGTTGATGGTGGTTTGATCTCCAAGTGGGAGATTGCTGGTCTTGAGAGTGGAGACCCAAACCTAGAATCAAAATCAACAATCGCATGAAAATTCAAGACAGACCATGGGTGTGGTGTCTGTCATACCCTGGTGTGGCAAAATCTGCCCTGTCTGTCATGAGTGTGGTGTCTGCCACACCCTGATGTGACAGGGTCTATCTTGTCTACCATGGGTGTGGTGTCTGCCACACCATGGTGTGGCAGAGTCTGCCATGTCTGTCATGGGTGTGGTGTCTGCCACACCAGGGTGTGGCAGACTCGTTTTAGAATCCTAATCCGTTTGGTGTGGCAGACTCGTTTTAGAATCCTAATCCGTTTGGGATTGTGTTTTCTTATAAATAGAAACACGTCCCTTTAGGGTTTAAGAGAGAAAAAGAGCACGAAAAAAGAGGGGTTTGAAGGCTCTTTGAGATTAGAAATTTTAGAGAGAGAGGCCAATTGCTAGCATTGTAATTTTCTTTAAATAATCAAAGAATTGTGTGGTGTGGCTCCCGAGGACGTAGGCACGTTGCCGAACCTCGTTAAATCTGGTGTGTTCTTTCTTGTTTACTTTCTTACAAGCTTTTATCTTTGATTTGTAGTGAATTTCTTTCTTGCTCAACTCTCAAACACAAGATCCGAAAGGGTACGGATTTGATTTGATTATTTTGAATCCCCAACACTTCATTTACTTTTTTTTGTTTGGATAATATTTGGAAATATTACTAGGAAGTAATTTTATCAATGAAAAGTTGTTAGAAGTAACTAATAAAGGAAATACTAATAAAAAAAATATTTATTTCCTAATTAATATGCATTTCAACTACTTCCGAGCTACTTTTGAGTATTGAGGATTGCAAAAATATTTTGGATGTAAGGATGACACGTATGTGACACCTAAGCGTTTAAGGAAGTATTGGAAGTAAGTTTTTTAAAGAACCAAACATACTTTTTTGCTTGGAAGTAGCAGAAGTAGCATCTACTTCTTTTACTTCAGCTACTTCATAATTACTTCGGTGCAAACAAACATGCCCTTAGCCGCCGCCGCCGCTCGCCCGTCGCCGTCCGCCGTCCGCCGCTGCCCGCCCGCCCGTCGCCGCCCACCGCCCATCGCCGTCGCCGCCCGCCCGCCTGCGACCCTCTATCGCCCGTCGGCCGCCCGCCGCTGTTGCCACCCGCCCGCCCGCCCGCCACCCGCCCCCGCTCGCCCGTCGGCCGTCCGCCGCAGCCGCCGATGCCTGTCGCTTGCCCGTCGACGCCCGCCGCCGCAGCCCGCCTGCCACTGCCCGCCCGCCCGTTGCCTTCGCCGTCTGCTTGCCCACCGCCGCCGCCACCGTCCGATCGTCGCCGCCCACCGGTCACCGACGGTCGTCGTCCGCCCGCCGCTCGCCAGCACGTCACCGCTCACCCGTCGGCTGGTTGGTGCCCCCCCGCCATCCGCATGCCGCCGCCGCCGCCGCTTTAAATAATAACTATAAATAGTGTTTTCAAAACATATTTGAAAAAAAAACAATAAAAACAAACACCTGGATCACCAAACACACCCTTAGCTATTAAAAATCAGACTGGAATTTTACCCCATTGATAAATGGCGGGTGCGTGGGGGCGGGGGGGGGGTGAATCTAATAAGGACGCGAATCCCTCATGATCACAGGGACACCGACAACTAGACAAGTCTTTGAGTTCTCATTGACAAACAAAGCCAAACGTTGACCAAGTATCTCCAAGGACACCACAACCATTTAGCACTTCAGAATGAAGCCTGGAGCCGGGTCCCACTCTTGTCTCGGTTACTTTATATTAACCAAGACTATAAATTTAGGGTTAATGCACATGGACCCCCTTCGGTATGTGTTTTGAACTTATTACTATCTTCGTGGTTCATTAATTTGGTGTTTGTTTCAAATCCTATAATTTTAGGATATGAATTTTATCATGTGATTTGAAATACATAGGTAATTTGTTATGTGTTAGGATTTCTAAAACTTTGTTTGCTTCAATAATATTTTGGGATTTGAAATACTATAATTTGTAATATTTTTGTTTGATTCAAACTTTTTAAAATTTAAAATCCTTAATTTGTCTAACTCTTTTAAAATCCGTCCCACATCCCACCCAAAAAAGAGGATTTCACAAATCCTTAAATATAATACTTTTTTATTATTTAGTGATTTAGTATTCTAAAATTTGTTTTGAAACAAACAGGTTTTATGGAATTCTAAAATCTAAAAAAACCTACTTTTGATCATAGAATATAAAATCCCACCCAAAAGGCCAAATTTTTTTGAAACAAACACCCCCTAAATCTCTTGGGCGATTCCTTACCCTCAAACAGACTCACCGATTTCATTCCTTCGATAACGTGTGCCAAATTTTCAACCAGGGTAGGAGAGTAAAAATAAAAAATCCTCGAGCTCTGTCAATCAAGTAGTGTCTTCGTTAGCGCGATGCATGCATAACATAAAATGTAAAAAAGTATCATAGTTAAAGTGCCAAGGAAAACATAAAAGAATGTGTCATAGTTAATTTGTCGATGGAATGAATGACATGTCAGATCTTTTGGATTTTTCCATAGTGTGATGACAGTTCTTTAATTTTTTTTCCTAAGTGTGAGGGTTTTTTTGACATTATAAAATTGTGGCTCAATTAAATAAATGGAGGCTTATCTTAATGTATAGTATAAATAAATGGATAATAAGTTTAAAATAGCAATACGATAGAAGGAAATTATGTGCAATTGCAAGATGCTTCCTTGTGAATTTGCGTTTCTATAACGCCATGTTTTTGTTTTTTAATAACAAAAATAGTTTGAGGTTTATAGTGCAGTCATTACGTCTCGAATTTAGTTAAACTAAATAGATTCTCGAATTTAGTTAAACTAAGTAGAAGATGAATCGATTATGGTCGGATTAGATTTTTTTGTTCAATTCCTTCAATATTGGGTCTAAGAGGTCTAGTTAAAAAAAATTAGTTACTTTGACAAAGAAATAACACTTAAATTATTGCACTGCAGACTCACACTATGACAACTAGACTATTTTTGTCAGATAAAAAAACGTTAAGTTAAATAAATTTAATATCGAAACGAACTAAAATGCTGTAAAATCAAATTAAACTGTTGAAAATCAAATGGTCTCATTGATTTACTTTTGTCTGAGTAGAGTTTGCTCAGCCAGTCAGCCTGCCCTGCTTTTAACATTAACTACCACCAACTTAAAAAAAATTCCAAACGTTTAGCTGAACGACTGTTCAGAGAGATATTCTTCAATAATTTAGTTATTATTATATCATTTATATAGTTTCAAATCTAGTTCACTTGGGCGAATTTTAGCCCTCTTTTTCTAATAATTATGATCTTATTCCTTTCTAATTGACATGTTTAATACTCTCTGTTTGACAACAAACAATCTCAAAACAATTTTCTCTCATTTATCTTGAGTATAAGCAAGTTGTAGCCTCTTATTGCGACATTCTTATTTCTGAAGTAAATTTCACTAAAGTTCCCGAAGCTTTGGGTAGCTTCCCACGAAATCCATATTTTTTAAGGGGTTGTTTGGTTGGTTTAAAAAATCTATTATGGAAAACCTATTTTCTATAACAAGCTATTTTCTTTTGTTTGGTTCACATCCTAAAAGTAAGAAAACAGAAGAGATGAGATGAGTTGTCATCATCTTATTGGAGGATGTGACATAATTTTAAGGAAACTCGTTTCATTTTTATTTTTGAGGGAATAGGTGGAAGACAAGTTTTAGTGATATCATTATCCTATTTCTTTTTCTTAGAGTCTACGAAATCAACCAAACAACCCCTAATTGTAAATCGTCTAATTAAAGAAAAGAAAAGTGTATAGGAGTCTGTTTCTGTCAATTTATATGGAATTATAAACCTTGGGTTTTCTGAGAATCTTCTACATTTGTTTTCTCATATATACCCTTCAAATCTTCTATATATTTAATATTTTTATGAAAATATGGAATTATAAACCTTGAGTTTTCTCATGTATGCCCTTCAAATCTTCTATGTTTGTAATTTTCCCCTTCAAATTTGTGGTATGTACAAATTGATCCCAGTTCTCTTAAATTGAGTTTTTCTACTCCCCTAAAACTTAACAATATATAGATTTGTAATATTTTTGTTGGAAAGCGAAAATAGGCAAGCGAGGTAAAAAAAACTTGATTTGCGAGAATAAGCATAATTTTACGAATACCAATATAAAGAATAAATTGCAAATATCGAGGATTTGTAGGATGTATAACGAAAAACGCCGTACATGTTTACATCACAGTAACACACCGAAATTCCGCAACAGAACACATGTACGGACACGGTTGCAGCGGCCCCACACGACACATACAAGTACGAGCCACTTGTCTGCCTCTGGCAAATCCAACAGCCGTATGGGGTGGAGGGGGGTTAGTTGTAAGTAAAAATTTTATCGGCTGTGCTATTTGACTCGCGAGTTGGGCAACTCGCGCCCAACTCGCAGTCACTGGGTAGGGGGGTGGGCCCCACAA
>BQKN01056915.1:0-18288 GCA_022839385.1 Asparagus kiusianus | reverse complement strand
AGGAGCTCGCGATTTGTTCGATAAATAAGGAAATAAAGTTGTAATCTTTTTTTGTTTTCTTTGATTTCTTGTAACCGGATCTTATAAAAAGACCGGATCTTTGTAACACAAAAAGTTGTTATTTTAAGATGACAATGGAATCAACAATGAAAGAAGCAACGAATTTTCCCGCGAACACACACGTATTGTCAATGATGACATCCATGATAGGGAGAGGAAAGTCGTCTTTCAGGCATGCGGTATTTAAGTCTCTAAAATTGATGCATATCCTGATTTTCTCATTCTTCTTCAGAACCGAAACGATGTTCGCAAGCAGATCGGGATGTTGCTCTTCCAGGATGAAGCCTGAATCGATTAGCTTCTCAGCTTTAGTCTCAATTACCTTCATAATTCGTAGGTGAAACTGTCTTTGCTGTTGCTTGACGGGTTTGGCATCTGATTTGATGTTGAGGCGATGTAATGCCACATTCAGATCAAGTCTTGGCATGTCTTTATAATTCCAGGCGAAAACATCGATATATTCTCTGATGAGAGCAATCAATTCTTCTTTCTCGTCTAGTGGAAGGCTATCACTGACGAATATGGGTTTCGGATTGGCGTTTACTTGGACCACTTTATCCTCAGTGGGAGGTTCTCTTTGCTCGAATCGGCCGCCATATTAGATATTTAGGTGATGGATCCAAGGATTTTCCCAAGTTGATAGTTGGTCATCTTCCTCGATTGTGGCGGGATCAACCGTAATCATATTCGACATCAGCTCTTTGAACATCTCCAAGGCTGGCATCGGAGTCCTAACCTGAAGAATCGGATGAATTTCTGTCTTTAGCCAATGGGCCTCTAATCTGCTAATAACATTTGTCATCTGATGAAGAGACATAGCCTAGACCTCTTCTAAACCTATAGTAATTATCAGTTTTCCAATTTGGGACATACGCGACCTTAGCAGAACTCGAGGACCTCGATCGAAGCAAAGTCCTTCTCCAAGTGCTAGATTGTATCCCCACTTTTACATGATGTTACGTGCTTTTGAACTGTACTTAGATAAGTGAGGAGCAGGCTTCTCATCATCACTATTATCTCTTGAAAAATGGTCCGGCATTGGAGACATCTCGCCTTTCCCGTAAATTATCTCCTTTTGACCCTTTTTCTTAACAGGAATGACAAGGGTCGTCCCAAAAGAGTCTTGGATATGTTTCTTTGTCATGTAAGATGATAGGAGCAGCATGTGTAACTCGAGATCATCATATAATCCCTTCATTATCTCATCATGAGAAGGCGAGTATGTTTTCAGGAAAAGTTGCCTTCATCATTGATTTCATTAGAACTTCAGCCGCTACAATGAATTCAGATAACAAAGAAATGATTACAACTCTCTTGAAAATAAACACAAGATCCTGTTTTGCGGTCTCTTGCTTGCGTGGGTCTTTTGCCTGTGACGGGGATGTTGATATCCGTGGACCACCGGTCGATCAGATCCGTTTTGGAAAAATCCTGCAGAGTTTCATCAATCCGCGTGAGATCTAGAAACTCACAGCTCCTATCTCGAATAAATCAAGATATTTGCTCTTCTTAGTATCACCGCTAAGGGGCAACACTAAGGAAAAGAGAAGGGGGGAATGAAGAAGAAGTCTCCTTTGCTGTAGAGGGCTCGATCACTCGTCGCTGCAGCAGGGCTTCGCCTATCCTCTCCAAAATTCCAGATCTTCAAAAATGAGGCCCAAGGGTCCTATTTATAGGCAAGAGGGGACCCTAGGAGTGTGTAACAAACCTTATCCGTAAAATATCCTTGAGACACCCCTTGGGGTGTCTCGGCCTGGCCGAGACACCCCTTGGGTGTCTCGGCTTGGCCAAGACACCCCTGGGGTGTCTTGGTTTTGCCAAGACACCCCTAGGGTGTTTCGAGCTTGTCGAGACACCGCCAGGTGCCCCAGTTCGGTCTGAGACTCTCCGCTGTGTGTTTGCCGTTGATCTTCGTCCCAACTCGAATTTGAGTGATTTCAAATGCGTTAGAATTCTGACGAAGAGCTCTATCGGCTCCAATGGTTGGATTATCTATAGGGCGAACGGGACTCAAAGGGTGTTGCTCCTTTTGCAGCTGTCGCGGGGTTCCCGATTAACCCGTGTTCCCGTTATTCTGAAATTCTGTCGGCTCACGTAGTCCGTCGATTCGCTTCAGGTGCTCACCAACGTTAATCGAACTCCTGTGAATCGGGTAGTGACATTCATCGTCATTCTTTAACACTGAGCTGTTCGTGGAGACCTATCGGTAATTTTTGATGCCTACAGATACCCCCTCCAAAGTGTTCCGGACTCGTTTCTTTTATAGAAGAGACTGGAATACTTTGGATATGATTGGTCCAGCCTTTAGTCGGCATAAAGGACCTGTGGTTAGCTTCAACTGTTGGCTCCTTCGATTTTTGGTTTATCCGATGCTTTGATGAATAACCGAAGTTGTTCCAGCGCTGCGTTTATCGCCTGACCGTCGTCGGAGTCTCGAGTCTACAACTGGTGAGTTGAGTTTGGCTCGTGTCATTGGATTGACTTTTGAACTTACTATCCCTGTCACACTGTGCTGACTTGGGGTTTCGGAATACCGAATGTCGACTTTTTGTCACAACGCGTTGAACGTCGTTGACCTAGGGTTACGCGTTAACCGGCGTTGACCTTAGGGTTTTGGATCGCCGTACGTTGACTTTTGTCGCAACGCGCTGACCGGCGTCGACCTGGGGTTACCCGTTGATCGGCGTTTACCCGAGGGTTTCGAATCGCCACACGTTGACTTTTGTCATACCGTGTTGACTTTTGTCGCAACGCGTTGACTTTGATCGTAACGCGCTGAATGGCGTTGACCTAGGATTACGCGTTGGCCGGCGTTTACCCGAGGGTTTCGGATCGTCGTACGTTGACTTTTGTCGCAACGTGCTGACCGGCGTCGACCTGGGGTCACGCATTGACCGGCGTTTACCCGAGGGTTTCGAACCGCCGTGCGTTGACTTTTGTCGCAACGCGCTGAATGGCGTTGACCTGGGGTCACGCGTTGACCGGCGTTTACCCTAGGGTTTGGAATCGTCAAAAGTTGACTTGTGTGGAATTCATCAACATATTCAACAATCGGCGAAAAATCGGCGCAATCCGGGGTTCAGAAAAGTCGGGGGGAGTCAAAACTGGTTTAACACCGCCCGAGGGTGTCTCGACAAGACCGAGACACCCTTGGGGTGTCTCGGAATTGCCGAGACACCCTTGGGGTGTCTTGGCATTTCCGCGGTTCCCCCCTCCTATTTTGTCATTTTCCATTTTTGTCTTGTTTCTCCTCCTTCATTTCAAAATTCAAAAGAGATCCCCTTCTTCTTCCTCTCTTCTTCCTCCATTGTTTTCTTTCTTCAAGAGCTCTCAACCCATAAGCAAATTTGGATTTTTGGCGGGCACCCATTGGCCGAAACTTACCTCCTTCGGATTAGGGTTTCTTCCTACATCCCCAAGCTCAAAGAAGGTTCCTTTGATTTGGTAAATTCCCCTTCACAATCCTCTTATTTTTTTTGTAAAGATTGTATCTTTATGCTTGTAGTAGGCAAGGGGTTGTGTATGCACAATGCTTTGGGGGGTTTTGTGCAAAAGAAGCAATATGGCCGAATTTTGGGGGACTTATTTGCAAAGTAGGGCTGAAATTTTGAGGCTTGGATTCATGTCCATTTGATCAAAAAAATGTGAGGGGTGCTTTATGCAAGAGGATCAAAGAGTTGTTGAGGGGTTAATTTGCAAAATAGCCCATAAATGTTTTAGAGGGGCCTATTTGCAAAAGGGCAGCGAATTTAAGGCTAAAATTCAAGAAGTTTAGACCACAAACTCATGATCAAATTTTTGATAAAGGCATGCGGAGACCAAACCAAAATTTGTGGAGGGGTTTTTATTCAAAATTGGCTAAATTCTGCAAAAGGGCTTATTTGCAAAATTTAACCAAAATTGTGGGGTACCGGGGTACTAGATGATCGAATGTGATGATCATGACCCGGATCACGCGTGTCCTTGACCCGAATTTGGCCTTGAACACGAGGGGTATTTTGGGTATTTCACCAAAATTTACCGCGAAAATAACAATTATTATTTCGTGCACACGAAATTTGTAGGTTTAATTAGACTTCAACCATAAAATCCTATTTATTCATAGGATTTAAGTTCAAGTGCTTAATTTCCCTCTTTTTTTTTATTTCGTGTACACATATTGTACCTGACGTACTGCTCTTCATTGCAGACTTGCGATGTCTCCTCGTCGCCCTCGACCTTCCAGGAGTCGCTCCCATTCGCAGCACTGCGAGGAAGAGGTTCCCGCGGTATCTTCTTCAGCGGCCTCTTTCTTTGGGGGTGAGAATTTACATTTTCTGTATCCCCGATTGACCTCTCCGCGGGTCATGAAGGAAGAACCGATACCCCTCTTCGCGGGGGTTAAGGTTTCGGACTTGTTTTGCTTAGCCAATTCAAGTCTTCGGATATATTGGGGCGATCTCGTGACGTCTTACACCTTACAGGTTGGTGTGTGTTATCACGCTATCTACGTGATGACGCATACCGTCCTCCCGGTGTGGGACACTCGAAATCATCTCTCCAATTATCCCGTGAATAATCTCATCTCGCCTTTATGAGATGGGTTTTCTGATTCTATCCTTATGCTTTGTTGCAGTCGAGTTCCCTACGGGCAGCCTTCCTTCTCATACCAATACCGGTTGTAGCCATGAGGTTTTCTCTTCGGCTTCCGTCAGGCAGGTCATTGATCCACTCCCTCAGTTCGACAGAGATCGTTCTGATGAATCATGTCGCTTGATACGGGAAGGAGGGCGTCATTGCTTACGTCAGCTTATTACCGATGCCTCCTTTACCGTAGATGCTACTTCTACTCAGGCTTTACAGAAGCCCGGCTTCCTGTTTGGAGATCACACTGAGGATCCTGCCTCATTGACTCTTACTGAGGAGCACTGGTTAACTCTCGACGAAGGAGCTCTTTTGTATATTCCCTCCATTCCTCGTCAATATTCTTTCACCCATTTGGAGAGACAGGCTGTGGGACGACAGATGTCCTGGCACCTTACTGATGAGGCTGAGCGAGTTGAAGGCTGGTGGAGCTTCCTCTTTTGTATCCTCTCAGATGGAGGATAGGCTGACGCAGTGGCATGACCTGAGATCTTCCATTGGCAGCGAGCTTCGATCACGTGAGCATTCTGTTGCGCAGCTGATGGCTACCCTGGCGAAGAAGGATGCCAGCAGAGCCGAGTTACTCAGCTCCTTGGATTCCACCCGTGAAGAGATAGCTAGGCTTAAGGAGGCCTTGAGGCGTGCCGAAGAGTCCGCTACTCTTATCGCCGAGGACCTGGCTGGATTAGAGCGTTCTCGTGAATGGACGCTCGATAAGCTGGGATCAACACAGGAGGGATTGATGAAGCTGCAAAGTGAAGCCGCGGAGGTCTTAAGCAGTTCTGAAGACTCTGTCCGAGCTAGCCTACAGGCAGAACTTGAGCAGGGCTACATGGACAGGCTCTCTAGTTTAGAGTCCCATGTTCTTAGCTGTCAGTTGCCTTCGGGCTAACGAACTTGTTGTTGTATGCTTTTGGCTTGATCTATTACTAGAGACTCCGCATTTGCTTCTTTCACAGGATTTTTTGGTACACCCCCAGCCCTCAATGCTATGACTTTGAATATATAGACTTCACCATTTCTTATAGGGAAAAGGGCACCCCGCACCGTGTATTAGGTGAGGACTTATCCCTTCTTAGGCTTCGGGATAAAATTCCTCAGGTTTAGATCCTGGTGTCTTCTTTAATCGGTAAAAGACTAAACCGGCTATACGTGTTAGGTATAGGCTTTGGGGTTTTTGGCAAACCCCCAACCTTCAACGGGTTTGATGTGTCTTTACCGATTACCGTTTGAATCGGGCTAGCATGCGAATTGTCTAGATCCGTTCCGCATGTAACGTTGTGCTAAGAGAGTAAACTCTCTGAGACTTTGTGCTTTGACGCTGAAGGGTATCCTGCACCGCCCCGTGCACAAAGTGCGCGGGCTGGAAGTTTGGGATTATGCCTTTTCAAAGACAAACTGAGAGAGGAAGAATTTTATATTCTATCTCCCAGTGCTGAAGAGGAAGAATTTTATATTCTATCTCCAGCTGGAAAGAAAACTCGAGGTGGGATCCCCACCCCCAGAATCCGAAAGGACGAAATTAGGGCTGGGATCTCCACTCCGAGAATCGAAAAGTTCAAACGACCCTAACTTTTATAGGATTGGTCATTTGAATCTGAAGAGGAAGAATTTTATATTCTATCTTCAGCAGGAAAGGAAACTCGGGGTGGGATCTCCACCCCCAGGATCCGAAGGATGAAACTAAGAGTGGGATCTCCACTCCGAGAATCGAAAAGGTTCAAACGACCCTAACTTTTATAGGATTGGTCATTTGAATCTGAAGAAGCTCAATTTCTACCCTAACTTTTATAGGTTTGGTGGAAAAAAAGCAAAGGCAACTTTTCGTTTATCGAAAAGGAATGACTCAGTCTTAGTCTTGGCCATGGTAAGCTTGACTAAGTGAGAGTGGGGAACAACCCTAACTTTTATAGATTTGGTTGTCCGGATTGAAAGTGGACCTCTCGTTCATTGGAGGAATCGAGAGGAGATTTTGGTTGTGATCCTAACTGTAGGAAGGTTTGACCAAGTGGGAAGTTTAGAATGATCATAACTGTAAGAAGGTTTGATCGCTCGATTTGTGGACCTCTCGTTCATTGGAGGAATCGAGAGGGGAATTGGCTTTGGTCCTAACTGTAGGAAGGTTTGACCAAGTGGGAATTGTGTGGTGGAGACTATGAGTCGTCAAACACCACTGAAAGTTTTGTGAGGGAAGATTAATCCATCGAATGATTAGATCTCATCTCATTGAGAGTTAGAGTCTGACAAACAAGAACGTTCGGAATTCGAATATGGATTTCTTGTTCATCTCTCTTACAGCGACCGGGTTATCCCTAAGAATATCCCAATGCGGTATTCTTCCGGGAACTTCCCGGTACATCAAAATTTTCTAAAGATACTAAGGATAGCATCTTTTCAGGAATTTGCCATTTATTGGCATCATAAGCCGGTCACCATCTTTGGTGACTAGGTGATATGCGCCGTTCGAGTAAACTGTTTCGACTACGAACGGTCCTTCCCATTTGGGTTTAAACTTGCCTTTCTTCTTGGAGTTAAGGATCATAGGACGTCTTTCAGTCAAGACCAAATCCCCTTCCTTAAAACTCCTTTGTCGAACTTTTTTGTCGAAGGCTCGAGAAATTCTGGCTTGGTAAAACTCAATATGCTGTTGAGTTTCCAGGCGCTTTTCATCGAGCATCTCGAGTTCTTCGAGGCGTTTCTGATGTTGTTCTTCGGTCGTCATCTGGGTTGCAAGAGCGATCCGAAGAGATGGAATTTGGATTTCCAAAGGGAGAACGGCCTCACATCCGTACACCAATGAATACGGGGTTGCACCGGTCGGTGTACGCACCGTAGTACGATAGGCCCATAGAGCCGCGCCGAGCTTGTCATCCCAATCCCGCTTATTATTCTTCACAAGTTTCGACAAGAGCTTTATGATAGTCTTATTGAAGGCTTCAGCTAATCCATTTGCTGTGGGATTGTAAGCCGTTGACGAGATATCCTAAATTTTAAACTTTTCGCAGAACCTTATGAAGGCGTTGCTAACAAATTGAGGACCGTTGTCGTGTACGATTCGTCTTGGAACACCGTGCCTGTAGATGATATGGTGCTTGATGAATGCAATGACGTTACTCGTTTTAACTTCTCTGAGTGGAACTGCTTCAGCCCATTTGGAGAAGTAATCGGTAATTGCCAGGATGAACCGGTCACCTTTGACTGATGGGGGGTTTATAGGGCAACAATGTCCATTCCCCAAGTCTCGAACGGCCATGACGTAACCGAAGGATGAAGATGCTCCGAAGGTTGGTGCATATAATTCGTGTGTACTTGACATGCGTGACACTTTCGAGCGTATGTGATTGCATCGCTCATCATGAAAGGCCAAAAATATCCCATTCTTCTGATGCAGTCGTAAAGCTTGGGACCAGGTTGGTGTGCGCCACACTCTCCTTCATGCGCCTCTCTAAGCACTTCTTCAGCTTCTTTGGTCGATAAGCAACGTGCTAGCAGCCCATCGTACCCCCTGCGATATAACGTTCGATTCTCTGTATTATAGTAGAATCTTGGAGCTCTTCGTCTGATTGACTCTCTCTCCTTCATATCTTCTGGCAAGATTCCGTGCAGGACGTAGTCGATGATGGGGAAGCGCCAATCTCGGGGTTCGAACTCAGCCTGAGTTGTGTGCACCTCCTGAACCTCTTCTTCCTGGTCATTTTCATCGTAAAGCGGTACTAGGAGTTGGTGAGTTCTTACCGTAACGAATTGTTCTGTTCCGGGAGGCTGCGCCAGAGATACGGCTAATGCTGCTAATGCATATGCGTAGGTGTTCTGTAATCGCGGAACGTGCTCGATGAAGAATCCTTCAAAAGATTCCGCTATTTCTACTGCCATCTTATGATATGGTAGTAAATCCTAACTTCGGACTTCATACTCCCTTTGGACTTGTTTAACTATTGGTTGAGAATCACCGAAAGCTTCGAGATACTCAACCCCCAGCTCCTTAGCGAAATTGAGCCCTATAATCAATGCGTTATACTCTGCTACATTATTCGAGCATGGCTCGGTTAATGAGTAGGCTCGGGGCATCACATGTTTTCCCGGGGAAACTAAGACAACTCCAACTCCGGAGGAGACCTTAGAACATCCAGGAGTATCTGTGACAAGAGCTGCTCGGGGAGCGCCATCGAAGTACAAACGCCATACTTGTTGGTCCAAAGTTGCGTTGACTTCGTGGGTTTCATCGGGTAGGTCGTCATATATCTCGGCGGTATCCGTAGTTGGATTAGCTGCCAGGAGATCACAGATGGCCTGCCCTTTTACCGACTTCTGTTGTTTGAAATATAAATCATATTGGGACAAGAGTAAGGCCTATTTTGCTAACCGCTAATTCATAAAAGCTGGTTGAGTCATGAACACTCGGACTGGGTTAACTTTAGAGATAACATAAATAGTCTGTCCAACCAGATAATGCCGCATCTTCTGAATAGCGAATACCAAAGCGAGGCATTCTCTCTCGATCATGGGATATCGAGATTCCGCACCTACCATGGTTCGGCTTAAATAATACACCGCCTGCTCATGACCGTTATCGTCATCTTGTGCAAGCAATGCAATTAATGAGTGGCTCGTCGCCTTGATATAAATCAAGAACGGTTTGCCTGATTTCGGTGCGACGAGCACGGGAGGTTTCGAGAGATATTCTTTAATACTCTCGAATGCCTTTTGACAAGCATCGTCCCACACGAATGATACGCCCTTCTTTGTGAGCTTAGAGAACGGTTGGCATTTTCCCGAAAGGTTCGATATAAACCGACGGATATAAGCCAATCGCCCTTGTAGTCCTCTGAGTTCTTTGAGGTTTCTCGGCGGTTGTAATTCATTAATCGCCTTTACTTTATCCGGGTCAATGTGAATACCTTTGGTGGTGACGACGAATCCCAGGAATTTACCACTAGACATTCCGAGGAAAGACTTGGTGGGATTCATCTTCAATTGGTGGGCCCGCATCAAGTCGAACATGGTCTTCAAGTCTTTAATGTGATCATTCTTATCACGACTTTTCACGACCAGGTCATCTACGTAGCATTCGACAGTCTTTCGGAGATGCTCCTGAAAGATCTTCGACATAGCTCGCTGATATGTAGCACCTGCATTCTTCAAGCCGAAGGGCATGACTGTGTAGCAGAATACGCCGAGAGGTGTTCTAAATGCAGTATGCTTTTCATCATCTGGATGCATCTTTATCTCAAACCCGCACGTGTTGTCGATGATAACATCCGTGATGGGAAGAGGAAAATCATCTTTTGGGCAAGCAGCATTGAGGTCCCTGAAGTCGATGCATATCCTGATCTTCCCGTTCTTCTTAAGGACCGAGACAATATTGGCAAGCCATTCTGGATGTTGCTCTTCTCGGATGAATTCCGAGTTGACGAGCTTTTTAACCTCAGCTTTGATCGCCTCCATCATCTACGGGCGAAACCGTCTTTGTTGTTGTTTGACTGGTTTGACATCCGGCTTAATGTTGAGACGATGCACTGCTACGTTTGGGTCGAGACCTGGCATGTCTTCATAATTCCAGGCGAACACATCGATGTACTCCCGGATAAGAGAGATTAACTCTTCTTTCTCCTCAGGTAGGAGGCTGTCGCTAATGAATATCGGCTTTGGATTTTCCTCGTTTCCCATATTCACCTGGACTACTTGGTCTTCGGTAGGAGGTTCTCTCTGCTCGAACCTATCACCGTACTGCATGTTTAAGTGATGAACCCACGGGTCTTCCCATGTCGGCATATGATCATCTTCTTCTATTGTCGCTGGATCAACCGTAACCATGTTCGACATTAGCTTTTTGAACATTTCTCCAAGATTAGCGTCGGAATCCCAAGACGAAGAATCGGAAGAGTATCCGTTTCTAGCCTTGTTAGCAATTTGATCGATGACTTGCCAGCAACACTCGTCGTCGGATGAGGAGACATATCCTAGACCTCTTTTGTGGCGATAATAGTCATCGGGTTTCCCCTTTGGTACATAAGCCATCCGAGGCGGCGCTCGTGGACCTCGACCAAAGCAGAGACCATCCCCGAGCTTGAAGTCATATACATACCTTTCCATCATACTGCGTGCTTTCGCATCATATCTGAATAGATGTGGAGTAGGTTTATCGTCGTCGTCTTCCTCTTCCAAGAAGTGGTCGGGTATCGGAGATTTTCTTCCTTTGCCGTAGATGACCTCCTTTCCACCCCCAATCCCTGCGGGGATGACAAGCGTCGTTCCGCAAGGGTCGTGTACCTACTTTTTTGTCATGAAAAACGATTGAAGAGGCATATGTAAATTAGGGTTATCATAGAGTTCTTTAGTAACATTATCGAGACCCGTCGAGTACTCTAAATCATCGTTTATTGATAGTTCTTTGGCGAGTTGCCAATTACAACTATTTTCCGATGATTTATCATCGTCAAGATTGATTACAATGGGTACGATGTCATTAAGTACAAAACCACCATCGTAATCAAGCCCGGTTTCGGTATCAGCTTCATTACCGCTGTCCGTTCCCTGGGCCGATGATTCAGTATCGGATTCAGCACTGTATAAAAGGGAATCGGTGAAATAGTTCTCTAATCCCTTAAACGGTTGCTTATCCGCGACCACCGTCTTAACTTCATTATTTGTGCCTACATATTTGAGGCATTGATGCAGAGTTGACGGGACTATAAGGTTACTGTGGATCCAAGGTCGACCCAACAGTAAGTCATAGGATGTTTCCACGTCAATCACATAGCAAGTAACTTCCGACTTTAAATCCCCGATCTAGCATTTGATTCGGATCTTCCCCAGGGGTCTGGACCCGCTGGTGTTGAATCCATAAATCGTAGTGCCAGTGGAGCCTAACTTGCTAGTCGGAATCCCGAGATGATGCATCAATCGGAATGGCATGATACTAACAGCGGAACCCGGATCGACTTGGATCCGGTTGACCATGCTGGAGCCAATATGCCTGGTGAAATACAAAGGCCTGTCATGCTTTGAGTTCTTCGTCTGCATGTCTTCTTTGGTGAAAGAGATGCAGGGGAAATGATGTGCTGCGAGATTGCAGTGTTGAGCTGACGACTCTGGTTCTTCAGGAGATGGCTTGATTCGGGTCAGGAAAGCTTCAGAATCGCTCAAGGCCTCTTGTAATGCTTTCCTTGTATCCTTTGACAGACGCAACAACTCGTATAGAGTTATCCTAGCCGGTATGTTGGCCAACTGTGCCATGATATCAAAATGGGGCGGAGAGCTCGCATTTCCTGGTTTGTCTTTCCCAATCGGATGATTGAATCGAGACTGCCTCGGGTTTTGAGCTTCTTGACGTAAAGGCTCTTTCCCTTTCTCCTTCTGCGGGATTTTCTCCGTAGCTTCGGGCGTTGGGGGAGTTGCTGCAATTCCCAGTTCTGCCAACGTCTTGGAAGGAGGGGTTTTGGTGCCCAATTGCTCGGAAGCATCCGGGTACTTGTAGTGATACTCGTTCCCACTTCGGGTTGCAAAGGCCTCCTGTTCGTCTTCAGAAAGCGGGAAGGCTGGAATTCTGTCGTCTTCTTCCCCTGGAATAGCAGAAGCTCCATAACAAGACTTACCCTTTCCTTTTGACCTTTTCTTAGAAGAGGTCCTAGCCCATTGTTCATCTACAATCAAGTCTGGATGAACCCACAGAATCTTGCCGTTTGGGGCTGTGTGCGGCACAAGTCCTTTCTGGCGCTGTTTGTGAGGATCATCATTCACCGTCTTCACTGCTGCATTTATTACTGGCTCATGTTGGAACCAGCTCGAGGGAACAGACCCGAAGCTGATGGATACTGCATTTGCACCCACTTTCTTCTCCTTGGGTTGCTTCATAGTGATGACCCCAACATCGATTAGGGCTTGGATCTTATCTTTAAGAGCGTAGCATACCTTGGTAGGATGGTGCACCGCTCTGTGAAATGCGCAGTACTTAGGATCGTTGACTCTTTTAGCATCTTCTTGATCCTGAATCGGAGGCAATTTGATCTTGTTGTTCTCGATAAGGTATTTAAAGATACCGGGAACTTCATCCTCTTTGAATGAATAGACCTTCGGGAACTTCGGCTCCGCGGTTTTTTGCTTTTGGGGCTGTTGTTGCCACCTTGATTGTTGAGGCGCCTTTTGTTGTTGCGGTTGCGGTTGTGCTTGCACCTCAAATGTTTGGTTTGCGTCCACAGCATTCGCATGTGCTTTTCCCTTACCCTTAGGGACAAAGTTTTGTTGCGGAGCGCTATTTGTTATTTTCCCTCTTTCAGCCTTCTTCCTCTTAAGGAATCATTCGCCTCGCTCTCCCCGCACCTTCAGGTCCTTCCAGGTCTTTGGCGGCGCCATTCCTATGGCTTCGAGGATGTCCAATGACAGATTGTTGTGGCAAGTTTCGAGGATAAAATCCTCGCTGACTGGATCCCTGCAATTCATCGCTTTATTTCGGAATCTTTTCACGAAACTTTCGACCGTCTCGCCATTCTTCTGCTTTTCGTCAAATAGCGTGCCGATCAAAATTTCGGTGTCATCATCAAAGAAATTTGTTAAGAACATATCCTTCATGTCGTCCCAGCTGCTGATACTTCTGGGCTTGAGACGGCGATACCAATCGAAGGCTGCTCCGCGAAGAGTGCCGACGAATGACCGCACCATGAGAGGCTCATTTCCAGAAATGATTCCTAGATGAGACTTGAAATATATCAAGTGTTGGGTAGGGGAACCCTTCCCATCAAACGGCGCAAAGTTAATCAAATTAAACTTTGCCGGATATGGGATTGATTCTCACTCCCTTGGGTAGGGACAGGGTATACCGGACCTCTTTACTTCTTGAGCGTTCATCAACGCGTTGATTTTGCTCTCCAAGTCCTTCATCTTCTTGTCTTCACTCGTATCTGCTTTCGAGTGGCTTTGGGGAGAGGTGACGTGGTCCTCTTTTGCGTTATCATCTGCGGGACCACCCCCATTGTCGTTGTTGACAGGAGGGATATTGACGTTATCTCCTTCCCGCTCATTCTCATCTTGATTGCGTCGACTAGGCTCTGCTTGGTGAACCGTCAGCGCCGCAATTTGTTGGTCGTGCATCTCCCTCATTCGTTGCATGGCCATCTCCATCTCGAACTTAAAGCTCTCCTTCTGCTTAGCCAGGGCCTCTTCAAGTATCTTAATTACCTGTTCGGCACTAATCATAAGCGATTCATAAGGTTGCCCCGCACTCGAAGCCGTGTCATCAGACGCTATAGCCGATCAAGAATCTGAATCAGCATCCGACTCCTCTTCTTCTAGAGAAAGTCCCTTTTGTATCCTCCTGTAATTCTTCCGGCCATTGGTTCCCGGCCGCAACCGCGTCATGCATCGGGATACCTCGGCAAGCTGATCCAGGTTGAAATATCGTGTTGACTTCCCTCTGCCGGCCATGTTAGCCGATACTCTTAGATATTCGTCTTCTTGGCGGATGAATTTCTTCTTGTGGAAACGCCTTGGCTTAGAAATTCTTTCGAACACCGAGACTCTCCTTGGGGTTTGAGCACAGCAGCATTCTGATAGCACCGCCTTGATTATGTTGGCGCACGGGCAGCGAGACTCCATGTCCTGCACATATCTCTTCCGAGATTTTTCCATACCCCCAGCTCTATAGTACAACTAGTCAGTTTGATAACTGGAGCCACTCATAGAGTGTTGGCAGGTGTTCCCAGGTATAACACCATCATCATCAGATGAGTATGCTTTCCTCTGGGGATGTGATGCTTTGTTAGCGTTTTCAAAAGTCGCCCGTTCAAGTTTATGCTTTTGTGAGCGTAAAAACTTAACGGGATCTTGCACTTCGACCCGCAATCCAAGGCGGTCGGTAATAGGGATTTTCCCTTTATCATTTTTCTTAGGGAGATTGATTCGACCCCCAGTTTGATTTGCAACTTGGGGACCTTTCAATGGTCCCAATCGTTCCTTGACAGGTACTCTACCTCGGTTCTCCAGTAAAGGACCGAGGCGACCTCTCAAAGGAATCCTGGATTTTGAAGGGTCCACGCTCTTGCCTGGCTCCGTTACAGGCGCCGGAACAGGAGAAATAACATCTGGTTTGGAGGAATTTCGGGCGATAACTCTACCCATCTTTGTTGGAGGTGCTGGTTTCGACTTGGGCACCCAAACCGACTTGTTTGTAGACGGCTTTTTGACCGCCTCTCCTTTCTGCATCTCCTCTGCCTTCTTTAGGAGGAGTCGGGCATGCGCGAGCAACTCCCGATGCTTCTTGATTCGCTCTTCGAGGGTGGAGCGATTCCTCTTTACACGAACCCATTCGTTCATTTCTGTTTTGGAGGAGAAGTTGGTTGTTTGCCGTTGTTGTTCTCGGCGGTACCTGGACTTTAGATCCTCATTGTAGCAGATCCCGTCCATTGATTCTGCAGCTTTGGCAAGTTATAGGGCGAGGCGCTGACGCCGTCTTTGGCGGGCCCTCTTCGATAGAGCTGGAGTAGCATCAACAATCGCCTTTGTGGTGGAAGGAAGAGCCGGATTTGCAGCCTCGACCACGCTGAACGACGCGGGGACGTTGCGTGGTGCGGGCGTAGCAACGGCGACAGGATCTTGGGTCTTTGAGCTGGAGATCCCGCGAGCCCTTCTGGGAGATGGAGTCTTCCCGCGCCTATGTGGAGAGGCGGATCTGGAGGAGGAGGAAGAGAGGTACTCTTTGAACTTCTGCTAATCGAACTCGTATTCGATCTCTTTATTCACCCGGATCTTGAATGCCGGTTGCGTCACGACGATCTCGGCAGCGAGATCGGCGGCTCCCACTGTGGTCGCCAGCTTGTTTTCAGGAAAAGTTACCTTCATCATTGATTTCATTAGAACTTCAGCCGCTACAATGAATTCAGATAACAAAGAAATGATTACAACTCTCTTGAAAATAAACACAAGATCCTGTTTTGCGGTCTCTTGCTTGCGTGGTTCTTTTGCCTGTAACGGGGATGTTGATATCCGTGGACCACCGGTCGATCAGATCCGTTTTGGAAAATCCGGTAGAGTTTCATCGATCCGCGTGAGATCTAGAAACTCACAGCTCCTATCTCGGATAAATCGAGATATTTTCTCTTCTTAGTATCACCGCCAAGGGGCAACACTAAGGAAAAGAGAAGGGGGGAATGAAGAAGAAGTCTCCTTTGCTGTAGAGGGCTCGATCACTCGTCGCTGCAGCAGGGCTTCGCCTATCCTCTCCAAAATTCCAGATCTTCAAAAATGAGGCCCAAGGGTCCTATTTATAGGCAAGAGGGGACCCTAGGGGTGTGTAACAAACCTTATCCGTAAAATATCCTTGAGACACCCCTGGGGTGTCTTGGTTTTGCCAAGACACCCCTAGGGTGTTTCGAGCTTGCCGAGACACCGCCGGGTGCCCCAGTTCGGTCCGAGACTCTCCGCTGTGTGTTTGCCGTTGATTCTTCGTCCCAACTCGGATTTGAGTGATTTCGAATGCGTTGGAATTCTGACGAAGAGATCTGTCGGCCCCAATGGTTGGATTATCTGTTGGGCGAACGGGACTCAAAGGGCGTTGCTCCTTTTGTAGCTATCGTGGGGTTCCCGATTAACCCGTGTTCCCGTTATTCTGAAATTCTGTTGGCTCACGTAGTCCGTCGATTCGCTTCAGGCGCTCACCGACGTCAATCGAACTCCTGTGAACCGGGTAGTGACGTTCATCGTTATTCTTTAACACTGAGCTGTTCGTGGAGACCTATCGGCAATTTTTGATGCCTACAGAGTACTCTAAATCGTTATTTATTGCTTCTTCGGCAAGTTACCAATTATAGCTACATCTGGCGATTCTCCACCGTCAAGATTGATTACAAATGGTACAATATCATTCAATACAAAACTTTCATTGTAATCAAGCCTAGCCTCAGTGTCAGCTTCTTCTCCGCTGTCTATGATTTAGGCCGATGGTTCAGTATCGGATTCGGCGCCGTAAAGATGGGAGTCGGCAAAGTAATTTTTCAACCCCTTAACGGTTGCTTATCCGCGATCACCGTCTTGACCTCATTATTAGTGTCTACATATTTAAGACATTGATAGAGGATGGAGGGGATTATAAGATTACTATGGATCCAAGGTCAACCCAATAGTAAGTTATAGGAGGTTTCTGTATCAATCACATAGCATATGACCTCGGACCTTAAATCCCCAAGTTTGCACTTCACCCGGATTTTACCCAATAGTCTGGACCCACTGATATTGAATCCATAGATAACGGTGCCTGACGAAGACAACTTGCTGGCAAGAATTCTGAGATTGTACATCAATCAGAGTGGCATGATGCTGATAGCGGAACTCGGATCGACTTGGGTCCGGTTGACAACGCTGAAGCCGATGTATGCGGCAAAGTACAATGGTCTGTCATGCTTCGAATTCCTTACTTACATATCCTCCTTGGTGAAAGTGATGCACGTGAATTGTTTGCCTGCAAGGTTGCAATGTTTAGCTAAAGACTCTGATTCTTCGGGGATCGGCTTGATCTGGGTGAGGAATACATCGGAATCGACCAGAGCTTCTTGCAGGACCTCTCTGGTGTCTTTAGACAGACGTAATAACTCATATAGAGTTATCCTCGCTGGGATGTTAGCTAATTGAGCCATCACATCAAAGCGGTATGAAGTGTTCGAATTCCTCGATTTGTCTCATCCAATCGGACGACTGAATCAAGTCTGCTTCGGGTTCTGAAACTCTTGATGCTGGGGCTCTTTATCTTTCTTAGTTGGTTGTTGCTGAGGTCTTTTAGCAAGTACAGGGGGAGTTGTAACCACCCCCAGCTCAGCTAACATTTTAGCATTTGGATTAGATGCTTTCGGTATTTGTAGTGGTATCTGTTCCCACTTCTGGTGGCGAAGACGTCATGCTCATCCTTAGAAAGTGGCAATGTAGGGATTCCTTCATCATTTTCCATCGGAATAGCTGTAGTGGCATGACAAGATTTTCCCTTGCCTTTGGACTTAGATTTCTTCGTAGAGGAGGATCATGTCCATTGCTCATCTTGAAGTAGATCAGGATAAACCCAAAGAATTTCATCGTTGGGAGCCGTGTGTGGCACTAGTCCTTTCTGGCGTTGTCCGTGAGGATCTTAAATACTTGTCCTCATCCCTACTTTTGTCACAGGTTCTGGTTGAAATTATGTGAGGAGAACAGAGCCGAACCTAATGCTCACCACGTTTGCACCTACCTTCTTTTCCTTGGGTTGCTTTGCAGTGATGATGCGGCATAATTATGTACCAAAATTGCAAGTGCACAATTTATCAAGTTATAGTATAAAAGATATCGATCCTACGAGGAAGGTGATTTTAAGAGATTATTAGAGTTGGTTCTTATATTTTGTGCGTGATAATTAGGAATAAAGAATAAGTATGATTGTGATGAGTGATTGTTGTGAATATATGCAAAAGATAATAAATTGAATTTTAGAGGAGAGAAGGAAGAATTAAAGAATAAATAAAATCAAGGCAAGAAAGATGAAAGAATAAAATCAAGAAATAAAACCAAGAATGAAAAGAAAATTTAAGAAAGTCAAGATGGAGGATTCAAAAGAGGTAAGAAATCTAGAATATAATCCACTAACCAATTTCA